>JAPQRQ010000015.1:20637167-20647368 GCA_037367365.1 Apogon talboti
CTGTGCTGCTTCTTCTGAATCCAACTGAACGTTCTCAGTGACTGCCTGGATGTCTCAACGACCGGAATCCCCCCCCAAAAACCAACAAATCCCATCCGTCCTGACCCAGCGTGCAGTGGGGCCTAAGCCCTGGTGGGCCAGCCTCTCCTCACTTAGCTCCACTCCGGTGACAGATGCTGTGTGTGTCCCCAACATCACAACACAACAAGAAAGGAAGTCAGTTGCCTGCAGCCTCGCCACGGGGCCACCATCCATCATTTGGCCTGTCATGGTGGCATCCTGTCTGCCACAAGTACCATTTAGCAACTTCACTATGATATTTACAAGAGACTTTTATTTCTTTTTCATAATTACTATTTAATAGATTATATCTGGTAGTTTACCCCAATTAAAAAAAAAGCAAAAATGGGGGTTAGATTTGTGCACATCTTCATTCCAGCTTGGACAATCATGTTACTGTCATGTACAATGATTGATTGTTCTTATCAAAGAACTGGCAGCACAGTATCATGGCAACAGAGAGCAATCAGTGTATCTCAGATCAGCAATAATGTGAAAGTCTGGTGCGTTTACAGTTAAAGGGGGAAAAAATACTTATCCAAAGGGAAAAGTGAATGCAGTACAAACAAAAATCTGATGGTGTAAGTTTCACTTAAATCATCAGATGGTGAGGTGATGGCATTGTGGTTTAGGGGGAAGTGAGAATCAGAAGAACGTGAAGATGACCAATGTGGCGAATTTAGTGATAAACAAACCTTTAAAATTGGGTCTAATTCGTGCATCATACCCGGACGTTCGACCCATGAGAGAGTCCAGAAAGTCTGACGGAGACATGTTAGAGGATGATCTGGAATCGTGCTCCTTGGCATCCACAACTCTGAAACACACAGCGAGAAGACGCACTTGGTCAGACAGAAGCCACAGCTCAAATAGAAGTGAAAACTAAATATGCGTTAAAGCGCACGCATGGAACAGAGCGATCTTGCATAATTTCAGCGATGTGGACTATACAGTATTCTGTCGCATCATCCTGGAGTAGATAAATATCAAGAAATTATATAATTCCATATAAGAATTAAACAGAATTACTGCTGTGAAGAAAAACGTCATTTAAAATCAATACAGCTCCGATGCGCAAGGACTGGCCAATTATAAACTATACATTTACACATATGAGTGTTTTGCATTTATTTTTGAAACTCAATAAAATCAACAAAAAACATTCAAGCTGCTTGAATTACTAAGTAACTAACGTCGATGAAATCACTCAAGCGATCCCAAACTTGATCCCATGTAGAGAAAGTAATTGCTTATTTTGGCCAGAGCAATTATTAGATTAGACTGCCTCATTTTTAGCGATTATATGTTTTAAATCTGTGACATCGATAAATATGCTGGCTTACCTGAAGTTGTTTGTCTCCATGAAATATGTAAACAAAGCTGCCAAAACCTTAATAAAGCAGCGATTCATTCCTGGTGGTTTTCTCATGTGCTCACTTCCTTATTTCTTCCATATGTTTACATTGGTCAAACACATAATCCAGATAGGTATTTCGCTTTCTTCCTGACCAAGTCGTGAGCTTTTGGGTTCTCTTGTGTCACACAAAAATACAGGAGACATTCCTCAACGCAGCCACAGATCATAGTTTAGTTTCATGAAACTCTGACTCCCAAAACCAGATTTCTCATACAAGAGGTGTGAAGAAACATCAGCCCTGTGGACCAGACGTCGCTAAACTCCAAAAGACATCGGCTGGATGCTGTGTGCTTTGGCGTTGTCTCTAGGCTAAACAGTCGCTCTGTCAAGATAGCCCAGCTTGTTTCTTAGGTGGAGAAATCTTTCGTAGGTGGAGGACCATCCTCTGTTGAGGAATGGGAGTGGAACGCCTTTTCTCATTTCAGCACTTGGACAGCTCCCGGTTTCGTTACGCGCAAGCGCAAGGCTTAAAAGTGGCGAACGTGAGTTGATTTTTAACAAGTCCAATAAACGAGGGACGTAATCAACTGAAACCTATTTAAACATAGTTCTTTGTTACATAACAATTTGCGGTAAAAATAATACCTGTCCTCTCAGGAGATCTGCGTAGCCTATGCGAGAAACTCCCGGTGCGCGCAGCTGAGCACCAAGGATCAACTGGATTTATTATTTTCTCCTTTTTAACTAGACCAGGCTGTATGAAATAATTCAGACCCTCGACCCGAAAACACGCCTTCACGTTCCAACGCATATTCATAGCTTAATTGATGGTAATTATGTTGAATCCTGCAAAGCCTGCTCATTCTGGGGGTGTATGACATAACTCACCGAGTTCCACTTTCGGCTGGATTTTTACACAATATGCTTTTTTTTTTTTCGAAAGGGGGGGTGTGTCTCATGTTTTTCTGTTTAAAGCATTCTACATCCTCACAAAAGTGTAAACAAAGGATGCACCAACAAGAAGCCACTGGGAGAGTATTTGGTACCCCGGTTGCCCTGGAAACAGATTTCCGAGGCACATCATTGGAAATGCTGAAAGGTTGGCCTCCCAGAGCGAGACGGTGGAGAAGCTGAGTGACAGATAGAGACACGGACGGAGACGACTGAAAATATAGCCTACTACAGACTTACTAAAGCCTTATGGGAGGTAGAAGATAGGTTTAGTAGGCCACTACTCAAATTCAACGATTTATATTCTATATTTATGTATACGTGGTCTTGGCATCGATACTGTTGCTTTATGGAAACCTGGCAGTGTGAGGTTATGAGTGGGCTGTGAGGCTGCATGGACCACAGGCATGAATGACTCATTCCACATAAACACTCGGACATGTGCTGTGGAAGGAACAGCTAAACTTAGTGAAGGGAAAAAAAAGTATTTCATTCACATCAAACCCACCACCACATGTTGTGGGATTACACTTAGTGCAACGCACGCCTCAGCACTGACACGCTTTGGGCCATATTACACTTAAGTCTGACACTTGGTTACTGACCAGTTTCCAGATCATCTTGGTCAGTCTCAGCCTGGGGACAAGTCACTGTGTCCTCATCCTCCTTCAATGTGAGGTCCAAACTACAAGTGTCACATTATATCTTTTGACTTGCTCTGGTCTAAGATTTAATATGTCATTAGAGGTCTTGTGCATGCTATGCAGTTCAACCCCATAAATACTAAATGTCCTGCATTAATTATTTACCTGTAGGCATTTACTGAATATTCACACTCGTTTTTAAATTAAACAAGGGAAACAAAGTATGTGTTTCCGCACAATGAGCAATGCATCATCTCAACTAAAAAGCTGAGCAACTGATGTGAATGTCACTGTGCCTTATCAGAGACAAAAATAACATGTGAAGTTATTTTAATGAATACATTTTCTACTGGTAAGGGCCAAAATTCACTTTGCAGTCAAGTCATTTATTTCCCATCTCTCAGACAGCTGCAGTCGGCTTGTCGGTGTAATGACAACCAACTAAAGCTTCAATTGGCCATTAGTTTCCATAAGGAAAGACTGTGGGCCAGGTGGGTCATATAATTAAAGGGAGAAAAAGTCAAATCTATGTGTCATTAAGAGGAGGGAGATGTAGTGTAACTCTGTGTGCAGAGAGAGAATAAAGCAGAACAATCCTTTAGATGAGAAACGTCTGTCACATTTATCCAGCAGTTTCCACAACTATTAAAATTACAAGCCTGAGACACGCGAAGGCGCTATTTTAAAGCTGCCCACACACAAGAAGGATTGGTCGCTGCTGCCTTTTATTCTGTAGGGAATTAAGAGGTTTACCTTGTTTGGTTTGCGGTGTGGTCCGGGGGGGATTTACAGTGTAATTTATAGCCTTAAAATAAAACCGCAGTGTTTATTTTTTTGTAATTTGGCAGATTGAATTTTGCATGTCAGGATAACATACTTATGATTGTAATGTGATACATTTACATCTATATTTGTACACATAGGGTTATGATTGATCTTTGCAGAGATAAAAATAAATTTTGAGGAGAATCCGGCTGAATGGGCAGGCTGTTTTCATTGATCCTCCACAGTAAGTGAGGGGTTGTGGACTGGCTGGAGAGCTCACCTGGAAACAACAAGCAGGCTTTACCACCCTGCTTCTCATGTGCACTGGACTGGAGACAATTGAGAGCTGCAAAGTATCCATTGCTCCATCGATTCCTTGTATCTTTATCCCACTTAATGACTTTTTCACACTATAATTCAACTCATGGAGCTGAGCCTGGCCTAGCAAGGATATGAAAAAGACTGCTTTGTGGTGGGAGTTATTTTAAAGAGACATTGCAACGCTGCCGACGTGCGGGTGGAAGAATGGATTTAATGAGTGGATTGTTGAAGAGAAGAAAGGATTTGTAAATTCTCCAGTGCCACAACATCCAACACAATTATCATAATCTCTCTGTCAAAGCTAAATGAAGCTGTTTCAAGGCTCCAGTGTGATCCACAAGAGAACCATACACATAAAAATATAAATATACTGTACTCTCGTCCTGTCATACTACACACATACATAGCTAAATGAGGATGTAATGCAATGTACGTTTCCTAACTGTTTTCAACTTGCCAATAAAGCTGAAATGTCCAAAAGTAGGCACTTCACATTCTATAGCATTTTATTAGAGGCCCTTCATAGAGGGAAATTATTGTTGAATATCCAGCACTGAAATGTATTTTTGTCCGATAGCATGACCACTGACTTGGTGTGGTCAACTGTTATGAATAATGTAAAAGCTAGCATTTGATCAAAAATAGCATATTCAAATGTGAAATCTTCACAGCTTTAATTGAATTACACATTTTCTCAGTAATTGCACTTGTTTTGTAATTTAATTTCATAATACTATTTTTCCCCCCAACCCTGTCTGTACAGTAGGTCATATAAAAACCATAAGTGCGTGAATGAACAACCTATCCGCTCACCGGGATGCTGCTCCTTCGGTCATTTTATCCTTAAGGCCAATTGAACAGAGTCAGTGTTTCTCATCTGTCAATCACAGTGCTCCCTCATCAGTGGGAGCAACCTGACAGCCACAGAGCCTTTCCCCATCACTGAGCACCGAAAACCCACTGATCCCCAGTCTAGACCCCTGTACACGCTCCACAGTCACTCTGTCTCTGCACATTGAAATGGTTGAATGAAATGCCACTGCTCCTTTACAGGATGTCTCACATGTACATACATAATATTGAACAGTAATGACTCTTTTCAGTTTGTTAAGCAATTATTCTTCAAGCGAGGTAGTGGCAGGGCGTCAGCGAGAAGGACTCCATCATGTTTTTACTCAGATCTGCATGTCAGGAGGTCTCCCCTGAGTTTCATCCTCTGTGCAGTCACCCAAACCCTAAACAACAAACATACTCCTCTTCTCTGGCCAGCGCCTGCTCTGTGTTGACACTGGCTCAAAATTTATCTATTTCTAGCTTGCAGGCTTGTCTCTGTGAGCCATGTCAGTAGTGTTGTGCAGCTGTCAAAATGATGCAAGAACAGATTGAAAATTGAAGACAATTTTCAATCGCTTAACTGGTTTACATCAGTTATTGCTTTCAGCGAAGCTTACAAGTATGTTATGGGACCAATTACCCACGAGGGGGGCTTTGGCAAAGCGGCAGCTCTTATTCCCTCTCTTTTTTAGATATTTATGGGGGAAACTAATCTCTTATATACAGAGAATTGTGTTGAATATTAATGTGTGTTGGTACTCCACACAACAGTTTTAAAGCTGTGATTGAAAAATGTGTGATACATTATTTATTGTAGCTGGTTGCTACGTCTCAGCAGATCTGTAAAGAAACAGTGGGGTCCGTGAATGATTCCTGCATGCATAGGTATACATTTTTAGTACTAGTAAGGAGAGAACACAAGACCTGATGTGCTTGCATAAACATGGCTTTGTAAAAGTGATTAGCATGCAGCCTGTCAAATGGAAGAACACATTTAAGATGACTGTCACACGCAAAATAAATCCACTTCCACAAAGGTCTCACCATACTACAATGGGTTGTTTAATGTTCAAACAAGGCATTTCAACCTAAATACCACGTACAATAACATCTTTTTTTAACATGTAAGCTTAGCTGTCCTGTGTACTGAAATATAGATGAAAAAAATATCCCTATCAGCTCCCACTCACTGTGCTCTCTATTATCAAGCATCAGTGTCTTCTTGACTGGACACTTGCCATGTCTCTTCTCCTTCTCATCATGTTTGTCTGCTTAAAACTGTCAGAAAGCATTCCCTCTTTACTTAGTGACAATTTTACTGTGTTTTCACTGATTTTTTTTGTCAAGAGGGATTTGTTATTAATTAATATTCCAGACACACAACATTTTCATGCACTCACTTCATCCCAGAGCTCCATCTTCTAAGTGGTTCAAGTCTCATTTTGGAATAAAAGCCTTAGGTTGAGTTTGGGCGGTGGACATGATGTGAAGTTGTCAGATTGTCAAATCATCCAGTGATGAGGGATGGTCAGAAAAGATGACTGACAGCTCACTGGTCTCACACATGTATGTGTCTATGGAGTAGCTTCACTCTATATATTCACTGTCACTAGTTGGAGATCTGAACCTTTAATTGGGTTGTTCTTTGCAGAATTTTATTCAGAGGTTTAAGGGATTCCAGGAAACACTATTAAACAGGAAACTAATAAAATACCTGCTATTGCAATCTTAAAACAGTGGGGAAAAAATGTGCAGAAAAATGTGCATGTATGTGACCAAAAACAAAGAAAAGCATCCTCCACTCTGAAATAATTAAACAACTGAACTGTGTTGATATTAAAATCCTACTTTAAACTTGATGAATGCAAACTTATTTCCTCCAAGATGATTGCCATGGGAACAGGGTGCTGTCTGTTTCCTCCAGAAGACAGTTGATTACTGCTTCTATTTTTAGCAGACAAAACAAGAAGATACTGCATCAACCTAAATGTGTGTAAAAATGTTTTTGTTTACATGTATTGTATTTTTCTGTCTTTTCTTTCTTTTTTTTTTAAATGGCATCCATCCATTTTCTGAACCGTTTTTAGGGTTGCGGGGTAAATAAGACATTTATTTTAAAGTGTAAGTTATGACTGACTAAAGTTAAAGTAGAGACAAAGAATAATTTATAGGTTAGAAGAAGTATTAAGAAGTATCCGGAGGTGTCCAGGATTGAATAATCTGCCTGCAAAAATTCACATAATTAGAGAAGAAAGAGAAATAATGACATTGGTTAGCCCTTTTAAATCCACTATTTGGACTTCACATGAGCGTAGTTTGCCACAAGGTCAACTCCAATTTCCAATTTGCCACTATCTAAATTGTCCTCATCAGCTAACGTATTCAGTACCACTCCAGAGCTGTCAGCGAGACTTATGGAGAGAAGGAAGAGACAGACTGAGAAGAGAGGAGAAAAGAGGGAGACATCATCGAATTTAATTCAGAATTTTACTGTGATTTAAATAATCAGTAGGTGTAATGAAATTATTTGGCGTCTGGTGTTAAAACATAATAAAATCAGAGATGCTGGATTTATGTCATTAAGAACAAATAGAGCGTTCCATGTCTTTAGATTTGTTAATTCACCTGGTACAATGTCAGCCAATTGTCATAGTCCATCACATCTTTGCACTGCTTTCACGAATCTGGCGCTGTTATCACTTGGGAACCATTTTTAGAACACTGTGGGGCAGTAAACACAGTTTCCATGGAAACATCACTGAGACACACATTGATAAGCGGATTGGAGCAGCTGTATTTCTCTGATGACGAATGAAACCTCAAAAGCTGAGAGGGTTTCAGCTGGCGAACACAATTAAACGCTGCCAATATATTCGGGAAGAGGGATCCACATAAGCAGAGGAATCTGTTTGATTTCTCATTATGAGGCTGATAACAAACGACCCTTATCTGGTTTTGCCAAAGCACCCCCTGGCTCTGCTGTGTGTCTGTGTCTGAGAGCAGTTGCAAATGGGCAACAATTTCCAATTAGATTTTACTTTACAAATGGATATATTGATCTGCTGCAGCTGTTCTCATCAAGCTAGACAGAAACAATCAGGCACAGTTTAATTTGGCAACAGTCAATAGTCTTAAGCAGATGAAAAAGAATGCAAGGAAAGGGCAGACATGCTTTAAAAATAAGGAGTTATTTCAACAATATGAAACTATTTCACCCACTTTACTCACATTAATTTAAAAAGCGAATGCAACGTATAACATAAAGTTCTTAACAATACTAGTATAGAAACTACATTACTAGGAGCCTATAAATTTACCCTGTGTCCTAAGTTTTCCTGGGTTATGGGTTGAGACTCAGCTGTTTGGAGGGCACAGAGAGAATGACTTGATCACAGTCCATCTGATGGTAACATGAGAAATGCTTTTCCTGACAGCGGCACATCTCTCCTCTGTGGATTTCGGGGTCCTAAAAGGGTTGCACAGAAAGTACAAGAGCACTGACCTACAAAAACAGAGTTTCACTCTCATGAAGCATAGACAGCATGTTGATTGGTTGGGCAGTGACAGTGATCCACAGAGTGTAATACCACATGCAGCAGCAGCAACTATTAGCAGCTTAATATATGCAATTAACAGTGCATTTCACATATCAGATCGTGCATGTGTGAAAAAATAAAAAGCAAAAGCGCTCACACAAAGGTATAGCTCTACCTCATGTGGATGAGGCTGAGTGATGAACTTGCTCCCTGCTTGCATCCTGAAGGGTCTGTTTTGTAATGAAGCAAAGCCTCCAGAGAATAATAATAATAATAATAACCCACTTATCATTATTATTATTATTATTATTATTATTATTATTATTATTATTATTATTATTATTATTATTATTATTATTGGACACTATGAGCCCAACTGTGCAAACTGTTCCCCCGCCTTGGAACTGTGGGTGTTATGAGTCAAAAACACACCACTATTTAATAATACACAATGATCTGAGAAGCTGCAAAACTAGCAGGACAGGGGCGAAATTAGATCATTTCCCGTTTTTAACAATACTAAATTGCTTCATCTAAAGCAAAGAAAATTGGGTCAAAACAGCCCAGACACTAAAAGCATTGTGGCATTCAATAGCTTCACCCAGCCATTAGTGAAATTATTGGAAATGGTAATGATTGTCTGCCATTATCATGTCAGCAAACGACAATCTAGCATCATATTCGGCATAATAAAGCTCAATTTCTCTTGTTACAGAGGAGCTGCAGAGAATGCACAGACAGTATAAACAGTGTATTATATTAAAATTGCAACGCATGCAGGTCATGTTAAGGCATACGCTTACATATTGATTTAATGTGGCCATGAACAAGAGGTGAGGTGCAGTTTATCCACATCACGCTGACAGAAATGTGACAAACACACCACTTCGCACCATACATTCACCTCATTTGCTCTTTCCAGGCAGAGAGGGAGAGCTCTGGCTGCCAGGGACACCACACATAAAAATTCTTTTGACAAAACACATAATCTCTGACACAGTCTGTGCAGTGTTGATGTGCAGCTAATAGCTTTCTTAAGAATCCAGTCCAGATAGTTGCGATAAGCATAAAACCACACTGAAATGCCACCATTTGGAGGTCACCAGCCCTGTAAATGAATAAAATATGAGGTGATGCATTTATCTCTAATTAGTATTGGCATTGTGTTTGGGAAAGACACATCAGGGTAATTATGTTCAAGGCTGATGCAGAGGAATCAGCTTCCAAATGGACACTGGGATACATTTCTTCAATATAAAACTTGAATAATGTTACTATTCAATTTGATGTAAATGCTTTTGGAATAATTAAAAAGTGTCAAAAATTATAAATATGTATAGCCAGAACAAATATTGTAAATGATCAACACAGAAATCCAATCAATATATTGATTAGGAAAACAGCTTAATGGTAAAAACACATGTAGTCCTTGTTCTGAATGAAGAAAAACAGAGATGAAGAAAAAAATTATAGCGATTCGACAGCAGGCACACCTCCAAACTTAACATTTGTTTGTGATATTAAAATGTTTTTAAGGTTTCCCACTTGTAAAGTTTGTGTTTTGTATTTATTATAATGAGTATAATCAGTATTTCAATGTGGTATTAGTGCTTCATAGAAGGCAACTGAACTTTATCTAGGTCCTTTACTCATATCAAATAAAAAATTATTGACTTTCTCTGCATTTATTATACCAAGGTTTACATAAAAGTATTAATCACTTCACTATTGAT
>JAPQRQ010000015.1:20653870-20667420 GCA_037367365.1 Apogon talboti
CCACTGAAACAAACAATTTATTTATCAAAAAGTTGTTTTTTTTAAATGAATCTTTATTTAGACAAGAACTGTATACAGATAATGTATACAACAAGAAAAATCCAAACAAAATTGCCAGGGAGGAGGGTTATACAATTATACAACTACAGTACAATATCAAACTCAGACCAAATATTAATGGTTTTAATAGCCTTTTGGTTAACAGATTTATCTAAAATTTTTAAATAATGTTCAACATCCTTCAAAAAGTAAATAAAATTTGGTTTTGTGTTACAGAACTCACATTTGTGAATGAAGAATTTAGCTAGTAAGATAAAGAAATCAACAATAAAGAAGTGTTTTTCTTCCTTTTTGGGGTATCTGTGGAAACAAAATAATACATTTTTCCAGGACATTACAAAGTCTTTGAAAACATGGTCGATAATAAATCTACTGAAGTCTTTCCAAAGTTTCTTGGTGTATGAGCAATGCCAGAAGAGGAGCAGCACAGTCTCTGGATGGTCTTCACAAAGGTCTTATCAAAAAGTGACTTAAAAGGTGTTAAAAGGCTTGACGTTAAGCCCCGCCCATCCGACTCAGCCATTTTGGTATTGCTTTGATTTTATAGCCCAGGAAAGTAATATTGAAATATGGAAGACACAGTGACACAGATAATCAAAATTATTGTAAAAATCCTTTATTAAAAACAACACAGAGACAAACACAGTGACATAGATAATCAAAACAATAACGCAGATAATCTAAATTTTTGTAAAAATCCTTCAAATCCACAAATAACACGCGCAGGTATTGAAATTACAAGAGTGGCTATGATAAAACTGGGCCCAAGCACTTTCAAACAAAGATGAGTAATGAAAAGTGGCCAACAGTGAACTCCGTCCTCCCATCCAACATCACTAATCTGTGCGCTGACGTCACCAGGCTGTCTCCAAAGGGACGCAACGTCGGGTGTTCGCGCAGCCAGGCGGCCAGTGTGCATCCCAGGACGCAACATCAGTGTAGCTGGGTCTCAACTTCCATCCGATCACTGAACTTCGGACGCTTTTGGAAACTTACAAAAAAAAATAATTAAAAAAACATGGGTAAGTTGCACCGACAAACCTTCGACTCTAACTTCTCTTTTTTCCCCTCTCTGTGTTTTACGCTTTGTTATTGTTGCTCAAACTTCGTGGTTCCTCAGCTGATTTGAACACAAACTGAAACGGAACAACAGAAAGCAGAGCTTGCAGGAGCAGGCTGTTTACCTGACCCGGTTTCACGAGAATCGGCATTAGAGCAGCCTGCTGAAGCAACTTGAGGAAAGCGATTAGAGAGATTAAGTCTATCAGGATTCCTGCAGTCAGCCGCAACTATGTGCAAGTGTGTAGGTGTTAAGTCTAGATCAACTTGCTGCTTCTACTATTTCTGTTACAGCTGCGTTCAATCAGCCCTTGCAATTGGAATATAATCATCAGCCGTGATTGATTATTGACGATGTGCAGTGATTGATCATATGTGAGTGGGTCAAAGGTTGTATCAGCTGCCAAAAAAAAAAAAAAAAGAGAGAGAGAGAGAGGATTTTGTGCTGGTGTTTCACATTGCTGGTAAAGAATGATTAAAAGTTACTGGAAAAACTTAACAGGCAACATACTGTATTAGTCAGATGCTCCGTGGCTGAAGCCAGAGTTTATAATTGCTATCTGAAGGGCTGAGCTGAGACATCCTTAAATCAGTCCCAAGTGTTGACCATCTGTGCTCCTAACCAGAGGGGGATGCATGGGAGAAGTGAGCGAGGTACTCATGCCATGCGTGTTAAGTAACTTCTCAGCGGCTCAAGGACTTTGTAACAGAAACTGTCAGCCAGATGGGATAGTATACAAGAGGGGGGGGAAAAACGACAACAACAACACAGCTCTCACTCTTAATGTTTGGATTAGATGCTCTGCCTGAATCAAAGTAACATAGCAGAATCATAAATCTACCGCTTTATGCTTTTTTTTTTTTTTTTTTTTTTAATGCTGGCTGTTGGTAGGTTGTGTTGTTTTCCGTGGTGCAGCTGAGGCCAGGGAAGAACACTGTGTGAGAATGTGTATCAATGCTCATTAATTCGCTCTGAAGCTCTCACAGAGGCGTCATTGTGCTCCTAATTTGGCGCAGTCTCTTTGTGCGACTTCAGTGGCTCTTAATGTAGAGAGAAGTTCACTGAATTGCAAGTTTTGGAGCGGATGCCTTGTGAACTAATTCCCCACAGACCCTCTTTCACTGGTTCATAGAGGTTATTGCTCTGCATGGCTATTGACCTTTGTGTGTTGTCCATTTTATATTCAGATGATTTCTATGGCTCTTTTTTTTGGAAAAATAGTATGGCCTGTTGTTTCCAGTATGAATAAGGTGATTAATTTGGAGAGTTCTAGTTGCTGTAGAGGTCACCTTTTGTTGTGTCAGAGAAATGGATATCGCACTGCTCTGCTGTGATTTGCTGTATTTCATGAGAAATAGCTTTGAAAACGGAAAACGGATTAAGAGGAACCGTGTGCGTGAAACGGTGCGGCCCAAAATAAACAGAATGTCTTGAAGCTGAAAATTGAGATGTGAAGATGTCACTGGGAGGTTATATAACTTATGTCTGATTTGATTTGACGGTGACCTTCACCTTTCTGAGAGGCCACATGTTTTTTTCAGAGAGAGAGTCTCCCCCTGTCCTTCTGGTGAGTGATTTAACATTGCATTGGCCTGTGTGTGCAGTGTGGGAGGATCACCTGGCCTCAGTCCACCATGGTACTTAATTCAGAGGGAGACAGCAAGTCATTTTCCGCAAATATCTTCCTAAGTTCTTAGTGTTTATCATCCACCCAACAATATTTGGTTGCTATTGGCCACCTTGTGGGATCATACTGTGGTTTTGACTCTGGGGCGTACATGATCTTAGCCCGAAGATGAAAACTCCTTTCTCAAATCTGTCATGATTATACTCATTTTAACACAAAATAACGGCACATAACAATGTAGAAATCTCTCATCTTTGCAGCAGACTTAAACCCCCAAAACGCAGAGAACAATTTTTTTTTTTACTACACTCATTGGCAGTGTTTGAGACACATTTGGAAAAGCAGTTTAGAAGCTCTCCCCTTCGCAGTGTGGAAAATAAACCAGCTCTTCACTTTATGTTTTTACAGAGACGATTTAATTATGTGCTTAACATTTGAGGCCGTCTTATGACTGGAGATACAACTAATCAAATACAGCAAATTATGGACATGGCTTTGAACACTGTGTCTATTCTTCTGGGAGCCAGATCCTGATTGCAAAGAGGAAAGATTGTTTTCTTTGTGGAAACTCTCGAACCTCCTAGCCAAAGTCATCTTCTTTATTTAGCATGGTGGTCTTTTTTTTTAAAAAAAGGTCAATAAGGCTGAATACAAACCAGATCAAAATGTCACATGGCTGTTTTTGAGGGATGGAAAAAAAAAGTGAATTAATCATAAATGGCAGTGGTGAACGTGCTATTAATGTATGAAAGCCATGACATGGTGTTTATAGAATGAATGAATATAATGAGGAAAATTCATGAGGAAATCTCTTGACCACACACATAGGAGTTGGAGGTGTCTCTGAGGTTTTGTGCTCTCTCATATTGTGCGTTCCTGATCCGTCTGAACTAGGATGTCTGTTAAGTGTCTGATTATTTCTCTCACACATCAGCAGTCGTCACTATCACAGACGCACACTGTGGACTGGATGTACTGTGACCCCCGCATCCTGAGTCCGAGGAGAGGAAAGACCCACGAGTGCTCATGCTGTGCCAGCAGAGATGTTTTTGTACTTTCTGAATCATCAACAGTTTGTCCGATGGCAAAGCAATAACAGAGCCTCATAACTTTCCTCCTTTTTTTTTTGGTTTTTTTAAAGTTGAGTCATGATCACATTCTGGTCCTGAGATGGCGAGAAAAAAACCAGAAGAACGGAGACAAGAATGACGTTTTTGCAGAAACAGTCGAAAAGTGAAACTATTTGTTTTTGCTTCTGTCGGAAGAATTATCTTGTTTACTTCAAGATTCCAAAATAAGGTCCAAATAAATCTGTGCTAACCTTTTACGACTGATCCCAGATTTTTATGTAACCATCACTAATTCCTAAATTGCTTTTCGTCTTCAGTTTGAAATCATTAATTACACTGAATTTCCTCGATAATGAGGTAGTTGCTGTCATAGTTACATGATTTCTGGGCTTCACTCCATTTGGCATAGGATATGACCGAACATCTCTGGTAATTATACAGTAGATGAGGCCAATACAGTACATTTTGCAGCTCTAAAAAGGAGACCTCTAGACTTCATTCATCTTCTGCTTTCCTTCCTGCTCCACTTTGTCATCTTTGTAATCTCCCTCCTATCTGTGTTGGGGTTTCCTCTCATCCTTTCCTTTGTCAGCTGCACTTCTTTCCTCTTCTTCTGTTTCTTTTTTTTTTTTTTTTTTTAATTCTCTCCAGTATTGCAGGTCTGCCAGGGTTAGTTATGTTCATTTGTTGACCTTAATAACTCCTCTGACAACAAAGAGGACCATTGAGTATTGTGACATGAAACGATAGGAATAGAAGTTCCTGTGCGGGGATGCTTGATCAAGCATATGCCTCGGCCGTCACTTTTACTAAAAGCCTATTCACAGCTGAACAGAGGGGGATGCAGGGGAGGGTGTGTGGGTGACTGTGTGTGCGCAAGTGGGTGCAAGTTCACCCTTGTTAGAGACGTCACAGCCGCAGTGTCATGTCAGAAACAGGATGGCATTTGAATATCTAAAAATGCCCTCTATATGCAAAAGACTAAAGCCTTTCAGATGTAAGCAGGAAGCTGAACTGTGGTCTTATGTAAAATATGCTAAAGGCACAATCCGGCCTTTATCTTACATGGAAAATACTGTCTATTACCCGAATTAAACTGCAGTATAGACATAATCTGTATGCTGGCATCAGTGGATGTACGTAGAGCACAAAAATTATATTTGCCAGTGAGCAGCAGCCTCTACTCACTGTTTTGTTCACACTCTGATGATTGTTCCAGAAGGCCTGTGGGGAAATAATGGGTTGGGGAAAGCTAAAAAGACCCTGCAGCTGATGAGCATTCACTCGCTCATTCATCACACATTGAGCCCAGCTGAAGTATTTCCCATCTACAGTCAACCACAGCATTAGCACTCTGAAGGATGAACACCGCATATGCTTTCATAGACTCTCATGAGCAGAGGACATTGATTAAAAAGTTGTCAATAATGACTGTTTGTTACTGCCAGTGCAGCTGGATCTACTTTGCTGAAAGTTTGGGCCAGGTAATTAGAGTCAAGGGACAGCATCCAGTGTTGAATGCTTAACCCACTGCAGAGGATGCACTCGTTGACTGTCAGATAGTCGGTTTGAGAGTATGAAACATCTCCCTTCATGCACATTTATTAATGCCCATACATTAAGCAGATGCAATTGTCTAAGTTCCTGAACAAGTAATTGAAATATCATTGAAACTACAACGTCGTCAATTGTAATATCAATCTCAGGAGCAGTAATTATTTGATAAAAGTAAAATGTGTGACAACATAGAACTAGAAATGAAGGACTGAGACGCAACTCATAGAATGGTTATTTGATACAGACCATCTTTCAGAAACAAACACAGTGTGATTTTAATGTGGCATAAACCGAGGCATTGTCAGATGGCCATGTTTGGGACATTTCTGGTTGTTCAACAGATGTCTCTGTCTTTGTTGGCTGCAGCTGTTTGCTTGTCCCACTCCAGCTGAACCCAGACTAAGCTGATGAACATTGTGTGACATGGTCAAAGGCTCCAGAATGAGAGTAAATATGTGTATTTACATTAGTCTGATCAGATTGGTTAAAAGGTATCCAGTTACTTGATCGCTTTTAAAGACTTCGTGCGACCGCAGTTCAGATGTTAAAGTAGTTAGGTGAAGTGGGAAGAAAAAAAATTGGGGCCTCTTGCTAATTTCCCTGTAAGATCATCTGTAGGGAGTGAGAGCAGAATGCATTAGCCTGCTTTTCAACTGTGGGAGCCTGTAGGATTGAGCTGTTGGCTGTTTGCCCACTGAGTGTATTCAACCCTCCACAGATAGGTCTTTGTCCTCGGTCCTTAAAGCAGCTGCTAAACAACCGTAAGACAAAAGCATCTGGGGTACCCCAGCACACCAGTGAGAAATGTTCACCATATGAAGAGCCATGCCAGACAGCCTGAGACCATTTGGATGCAGCCAAATGGTACTCCTAGGATGCATTTAGACGGAATTTAAATGAATTCCCATATATCCCCCCCCATTACTTGACTATGTGTTAAATCCTGTACCTAAGATATTAAAGATGTTTTTTTGTCACGGATACAAATGTTATGTGACTACTTTGCACCTCACTGTTTTGCTCATCTTAGATGTTGCAGGAAATCCACATGACTCATCCTTGCTCATGTTGTTGTGATAGTCCTTCATGTGACACAGTAAAGCCGGAGTTAGAGGCCAGTCGACATACTCTTTCTCCTGCCAGTAATCATCTTCCTGCCCAAGGAAAAGATTTCCAAGTGAGAGTTTTCATTGTCTGCTTATTATCCTCTAGAGAATGCCTTGATAGGCAGGAAGCGGCACTTCTGCCAAGCAGATGAAAATCTGCAATAGCTGAGCTTTTATAAAACGACAGCTGCAGGAAACCCAATAGCTGAGGGAGAGAGTATGGGGAGACTTGTTTGCCTCACAGACACAGTGTTTAGGGGACTGAGAAGATGGATTTTAATTTGACTAAATTGCCAAATACTGAATTTCAAAAATACACTCAATTTGTAGAGTCTTCACAGAGTCCTTCAGTAATTCTATTTTTACCATTTGCATACTGTTTTTTTCTCACCATTGCATGACTTACTGTTGGTTCACTACAGGGGAAAGGAGAAAAATACCAGCTTACGGCAGCTACAGGGGAAAGGAAATCCCAGATGTTTCTGTCTGAAAAACAGTTTGACCCTGTAACCACACGCAGACCAGAGGAGAGATCAGTTAGCAGTAAGAATATTATAGCTACACCACTGAGACGTCTCATAAGTCATTTTAGCTTTTGACCCCTTCTCTATGGGAAAACAATACTGTAACAATAGAGTGGCCGCAGCTGAAAAATGGAGTTTCATTGTGAAGGAGCGGTGCATCTGGCACATAAAGCAGGCTTTCTGCAACTGAACCAATGTTTCCATTTGTTAATGTCATCATCATATATATACTCTATGTCATACTGTTTTTTTTGCACATAGTCTTGTGTTTGTTTGAAAGCCTGTAGATTTGTTCACAGGGATCCTCAAGTGTCCAACTTGTTGCTGTGTGGTGTGGGGTTGGATTGTTTGTGTACAGTGTGTTGAGAGCTTACATTTTAGCTGATTAGAAGTGATTTTGATATGTAGCGGTAACAAATTGTACATTTTTTTCCCACTGAAACTGATGTAGAGACACAACACATCTATCTGATGGTGCCATAAATGGATTGTAGTGGCTATATGTTGTCTGCCATCATGGATAAAAGGACAGTGCGGTCTTTGCTGTTGGAGATCTGCCTATTAGTGCTTAAAGCAATATAGTAATGGATTGACCCACTCTAGCAGAGGCCAGCCGGGGTAGAGTATATGAATTACTGAGATTAGGCTCCATAGCTATCTGCATTTTCCACCTATTGTTGTGCACTTACGGGAGTCTAAGTGGCGTCCATCGTGAATCTGTGAACTAGCGGTCCTCTGCAGGGGTGAAAGTGTCAGGTTCAGGTTACAGCCGACCCTCTGTCCTTCCAGGATCCAGCCCCAGGATACTGGGCTTTGAGACACAGGAGGAGCTCCTTATGGAACAATGGCATTAAAATGATCTGCGTCTTGGCTGCTCTGTTGTCATAGTGCTGACCATGAATCCTGACATGGTGGGATCTGGCTGGCTGGCTGGCTAGTTGAGCAGCACCGGCTGGGGCTGAATGGGCAGGGTTTCTCCTACATCTAATTGGGGGTAGGGGAACAGTGCTGCAGGGTTTGAAAAGGGTAGAGTCTTGGGTCAGAGGTGAGAGGTTGGCAGCATGAGACGGAGGACAATAGGGATGGTGGGGGCGACGCAGGGGGAGTGATCCCAGCAGCTGGGAGAGACACAGTAGAGGGTGGGTGGGGGTGAGGGGGTGCTCATGGGAAGCTCTTAGCTGGAGAGTCTCGTCTGCTGTCTCCACGTCTCTGCGCTTCATTATATCTCTATTGTGTGTTGTGTGTGTGTGTGTGTGTGTGTGTGTGTTCACATGCTTATGCCCTGTGCAACAAGTAGGAAAATGAAAAAGCCCAGCAGTGACATTTGGTGTTGCAGCAGCTGACGTGTGAGGTCTTTACGGAGTGGAGACCCTTGTCAGTGAGAAGCAATCTGTAGCATTTTTTTCACTTTGTTTCTCAGCCTTGCTAACATTAAGTATACATTTAGGGATTTAAGAGAATTTCATTATGTCTTTGTTTAATACCGTCAATTAAATCACGAGCCTTTGTGGTCAATTTTTAGAAATATTACCGCTTGATGCAGCTTTTATACAGGTAATAATCGTAATATCCTTCTGTCCCTCCATTTGGCAGCAGAATACTAATAATTGGATTAACAAGCATATCTGGAATAAAAGATAATGCCCGACTTAAAATTGACTGCTGTCCTGTCACTCAGTTATTAAAGGCAACTCTGTGGTCTTTGTGCTGAGCTAAATATAAAATAGCTTACGACTAGAGACATTGTATTTAAAGGATTAGCAACACCTATGGAAGTCCTGTGGGATTTATGTGTAATCTCAGGGTAGTTTAATGGCCCATCATATGTTTCCAATGGCTTTTGGATGTGCTCTGTGTCAAAATGATGAGGGCAAGTGCAGTATACAGTTAATTTGTGTGAAATGGAGAAACCGAGAGAGAGAGAGTGGACAGATGAAGTCGGGTTATTTACGCCACACGGGGGTCATTGTGAGTGACATTAGACAACGAGAACCACAGTAGTAGGTGGTATTTTTATGCAACATGGAGGGTTTTTTTGGTTTTTATGTTATGTGTAAAAAAAAAAAAAAAGAAAAGGATTGGGGCTTTTACTTTTTAAGGTATCTGCAAAAGAGAGAGAAAAGACAATACGTTTTTATGAAGCTTTATTCTAACTGGATAATGGGGAGGTGTTTGTGTGCTTACAGTGCCTCTTGGTTAGTTCATTGGCTCCATGATAAAAGTGTGGCAGAAAGCAAAGGCAGCACAGTATCTTCCAAACCAGAGTAATCATTAAGAGGTTTAGTATCTGCTTTTTTACACTTTAGGAAAAACAGTCATTCAAAGACCTCTGGATCTTTTGTTTTCTATATAAAGCCAGATGCCCTGGTCTATATGAGGGTTTATGGGGTCCAGCTCTTATAAACCACCCCTATGTCCACCTCTTTTTGTCTCTTCTAGGTTTATGTTTCTGTCTCCTGGCACAGGATTGATGCTTTGACTCCAGAATGAAATTATGAAATTCTTTGTTTTTTAGGGTTTGGGGATTGCATTGGGTTTTTGACCAGCCAAGCCATGGTGGCAGTTTCCAAGTTATTGTAAACCAGAAAGACCGGATAATGTGAAGCATCTGGGTGTCTCACTCGCCACAGCCAAAACCACAGTGGCTGTGGAGGTGCCAGAGAGTCAGGGCTGTGAAGTCATTTTTAGAGGAAAAACATGGCTGCCAGGCATCCATGAATGTTGCTCCAATTCCAGACCTAACACGATAGTAACACAAACATGCAATTAGAGCAGTGCTGAGTCAGATACCCTGAGCATTGTTTGGTCAAACACTCGTAATTACACAGGAGCGAAAATTTCAATCTGGAAATTTCACAATGGGGGGAAAAAATGCCAAGACAGTATATCTTTATTAGAAATGGTTGAAATTTAATAGCAAAGGTTTCCTGCTTCTGGCAATGAGAGGTTATGAATGTTTAAGTGTCTTTCCTCTCGTGGTGTAGTTCTTCAGTGGACAATGTTTTTGTCTGAGGGTCAATGATGGTGCACCACAAATGGATGCAGACTTTGGTTTTTGTGGTAGTGTGATTACAGGTCACTGGAGCAATGTCTAAGGGTTTGAAAAATTAAATCTCCTCACTGGTAAAAATCTATTTGACTATGCATGTCTGTAAAAAGAGGAGTACAATCATTTATGGTGAAGTACTGTATATATGCATTCTTTGTGGTTTTAACATTCCAACTATCTGCAAAAAAGGTAAATTTCAAAGGCATTGAAGTAAAAATATTACATTTAGCATCATTTATAACTTGATTTGAGGTTTCCAATCAGACTGGAGAAATACCACGTAGTGACAGATTCAGAAAGACGCCTGTTGATTTTTCCTTCTCGCTGTGCACATCTTACTATAATGAACAAGGACAGTTAAGTTTCAGTAGTAGAGTCATGTTTTCCATGGAAGAGAGAGGTATTTTTTTTTTCGTAAAAATCAAACCCAGAGCCTTCATGTACAGTTTGCTTGACTCCTGAATAGCAGCATTAGTTGCAGTTAAAAAGGCGGCGTTAGAGACATATGCTTTGATCTGCTGTATTTTTTCAGCAGTTCGTACTATATGCTGAAACAAATGCACGCTCACAACGAATATGTGGTGGTTTTGACTCTCGGACAAAAATGGGTCAGCAAGCGAATGGATCTGTATAATGGGTTTGTGGTCTAATCGATTACTTTCATTATGCCTAACATGAAGGCAGACATACACAACAGACTGACCTATGAAACTGGGTCAGTAAGGCCATAATAGTACTGTACATAAGCATAATGTTCAGTCAGTGCAGGAAATAGCCAGAACCAACTTTCTCATAGTATGATGTGTTAGAAATCATCAGTTTAATGCATGTAGAAGGATGGAATGTTTTATTTGTGAGAGAACATGTAGATGAGTAGTGTGCACTCCTTGTTCCCCTCACACACCCAATGGGCCTGCTGTGTCCTCTTCAGCTCTGGTGTGGCGAAGCCGCTTTCTCAGGCTCTTGTGTGTGTGTATGGGTGTACGTGAAGTCCACAGGCCCGATCTCAGGCCGGCCTCCCTGAGAAATCCGTCCACTCTAAGTGCCAAGCAGGGTGCAGGTCTTCATGGGTGACTGAGCGCTGAGGGGCATTCAGGGCCCCAGTCTCACAGCGTAAAGGTTGACCCACAATGAAGCCTCCTCCATTTGTATGAGCTTCATCATCATTCAGATTGTGTCCTCAAGTAGGGGAGTGGCGCTGTCGCAACACTGGGGCTGAGCACACTGCACTCATGCAATGCCTCCCACATTCACACGAGTGTTCCCAGCCACTCAGCCTGTCACGGTATTCCTGCAAAGCTGATTTTAATTAACCATTTGCTCCTCATGTGTCTAGAATACTTTTTCTCGCTTCATTCTTTAGATACCACTTTCCATAAATGTTTGTCACTGTATTACTGTTAAGGAGCCACCAAATAATAAACTTTTTTTTTTTTATTTCCAAGGGTGCACTCTGCAGCTGTAAGGTCATTGTTTTGGTTTTACAGGCCTTTCATATACTGCATTGTTTAGTTTCTATCCTTTGATAACCTCTGCCAAGCAGGTCATGCATTTGCCTGTGTCTATTCTTGTTTATTATGACAAAACTACCGCACTGAGACTCATGAAACTTAATGGAAGGATATAGCATGGGTCAAGGAGGAACCTGTTTTGGAGCAAATCCGGAAAACAGCTCAGATCTTTTATTTATTTTTTTTCCACTTTTCCAGACCTTGCCAGATAAAGCCTTGGCGGAAGAGTGCACGTGTACACACTGCTTCATGCATAGCTGCAGCAAACAGGAAAACATGGTGGACGCTGAAGCAGACAACGTAATTTATTGCATGGAATTATGGTGTGCTTTGAGTTTTGCAATATTTGTTGTCAGCTGAGGTAAACTCTGTTTCGTACTCTGCATTTGAATGATGGCTATTCCTTCACATTTGCTCGACCCACTCTGAGTTAAAGAGATTGAAGGATTTATAAGGGTAAGGGAGACTGTATTGCCTAATCACAGTATAAGAACTAAGAGACTTGCAGCAGTTACACTTGTGTATGTGTGTATGTGTGTGAACATGTGCACTGGATGTATTGTACAAGCCTGTTAGTTCACTAGTGGAAAATTCGCTTAGTCATTAAACCTTTTCATGTACATAGTGGGTAGACTTTTAATTCCTTTACAAATGATTTAAGTAATAGTAACATTAATTATGATTTGATCTAATATAATTATGGGCTACATTTATCATTATTTCAATCCAAACCATATGTTTTTTTAGTAGAAGAATGTAGAATACTTTTGAGTTGGTCCTAAAATACCGTTCGACCAGGCCCAGTCACATGTTTGGCATTTCCTTTTACATGAGTGCTATAAACTCGAACATTTTGTTGTCCGTGCACTTTCTAAAAGCTTGCAGATGGCTCTCCCCGGATGGTTTTGTTTTTAGTTCTACACAGTAAGGATCTGCTTTAATGGTTAGGTCGGACATATTTGGTTCATAATTTTGAATCTTAACGTTAGCTTCTTCGTTAAATTTATGAGAGTCACAAACACGGTGACATCAGATCCGAGTTCAAAGAGCCGTCCATGGTGTTCGTAGGCGCTGAGGTGTCAGTTCCCCACTTCACAAAGATGATGTCAGTTTTCCTGGAGTTTTACACGGCTGATGGTGAAAAAGCTTAAAGATTAGTGCGGCATTTGTTGTTGTGGGATCCCTGCTAAGTTCACTTCCCTGACCCCTGAGGCTCCCCTCCCCTGCTGATGCCCCTCCTCTCTGAGGTCTGGTATCCGTGAGAAGACCCCACTCCAACAGCTCTGCTCCTGCAGCCCCCCCCCAACCACCACACACACACACACGCATACACACCCCCGCCACTGAAAGGCCTTTCTCTCATTAGCATGCCCCTGGGGCTGCTTGGTCCGCTGTTGCCAAACAAACACAGCCAAGATCTTCTTCCCTGTCTCCCTCGCTGTCTGTGTCTCTGGTCATGTCTCACCATCCATCTTCCCCTGTCTGTTATTTTTAACAAGTTGTTTCTCACTGAATCATCCTCTTTGATTTTCCTCACCGTCTCACGTTTCATAGCTCTGTCGTCGGCCCCTTGTAGCCTCCTTTTTAAATTTGCTCAAGTTTCTTGCCCGTCTCGTTCTCTGGTTCTCCCATTTTCACATGCTGCTTCCTCTGTTGTTTGCATCAGCCCAGAGGACGTTCTGTTGTGTGCCTGTTGTGGAAACATAGATCTGGTTTTCTTTCCTGTGTCCTTTTCATGCGCGTTCGAAGCGGCCAGATGGAGGGAAGACAGCGGTCAGAGGTTGCTAATGTATGCTGCTGGAGACGAGGGCATATGGTGCAGAATCAGAAGATGAAGGGTTCAGCCCTACATCACAGCAGACGCACCACGCACACACTTTGAACTGTGGTCAGATGGGAAATGGAGAAAAGTTGTGTGCCTTTAGGCTTTCTGCCACAGCCTCAGTCAATTAAAGTCGAGGTCTTTACTTTCCCAGCTGCTGGGGG
>JAPQRQ010000015.1:20667440-20694900 GCA_037367365.1 Apogon talboti
TGTGTCAAGCCTCTTCTCAACAGGTAGCTTCCCTTGAATTGCTATTCATGCTGCCACTTCACTGTGAGAGAGGAACGTCTGAGAGCAGGGAGCGTTTTGAGGACATTAAGGATTTGTGTGTCATTAGAGGGACAAATTAATTTGAGCCAAAATAAAAACGGTCACGTTTGTCGATTTCAACCGATATGCCTGGGGTAAACTCATCAAAGTCTTATAGCCGAAGACCTCCGCATCTTGAGAAGGATCTGTGATATACAGAGTAATGTCTGGAGGTAGAATGGCAAGTAATGAGCAAATGTAGAGGACAGAGGAGGAGAGAGAGACAGAGTGGGAGAGAGAGAGAGAGAGAGAGAGAGAGAGAGCTGAAACGTGCAGGAAGAAGAGGGAGCAAATGAGTGAGCAAGAGAGGAGAGAGTAAGGGTTGGTAGGAAGAGAGTATTTGCTGAAAGGAAGCATTTTTGTTGAATGGGAGAAAAACAACCATGGAAACTCCATCAGAAGAAAACCAAGACCAGAAGCAGGACAAAAGAGGTACCAATGAGCACTCACAAAGAGCCAGTTCAGTTCTTTTCACTGCTGTTTACTGGGGCTTTAACCTACTCCAGCCTGACTGGTTTCATTTCGCACAGTAGTTAGACAGATTTCGCTCTGCAGTGAATCAGAATCTCTATATGTCAGCGCAGCCTTCTCGTTTCAGCATTTGCATTCCCATAACTCTTAATATTTCAGCAGCAGATGATGCTTCTGCAACACAGACGCTGATGTTGTGCTTTAACCGTTTCGCCAGCAGTATTTCTCAGTTGTTATGATCTAATTAGTTGTGTGTCTGTTGTGTGGTCTCTGTTGCCTGTAAGGACGGTGAGCCTGTTACTGAATCAACAGCAGATCAATCAAACCTCAGGGTGTGTTTGAGTTGTTTTGTAGAAAGTGGGGATGGGTGATTAATGAGATTGATGAGAAGGGGCTGACAAGGACAAAGATACATAAGTGAACCAGATATACCAATCTAGACGGTGGGCCAAGTCAGTCTATCTCGTTCCGTTCACGAGTTGATCAATGCCACCCATTTGTTTCTAAAAACAAATTGCTAAACTAAATTGAATAGCCTTACTGGTTGTTTCCGTTTGCTCCATAAAGAAATATGAAATTTTTTACAAGCAAGCAGATTATAAAAGTGTGTCAAGATAAGATCCAATCAGAATTCATGCTGTTAACTCGTTTAATTGTTTTGGCCAATCGCATCATTCGTTGAAAGAGCGTCATCCCAGCACCGGAACATAAACAGTCAGCAGAGGCACTCATCTTCCTGAGACAACATTCAGGTATGGTTTGCTTTGTAATTACTTCATATACCTTGAACATGTGCATGTCGTTGTGGTTATTTTTATAGGCTACAAAGACTGTGAGCCATGCTTGCCCTTAAATGCGTTACGTTGGTGACAACAATAGCAGTGAAATGTGCTACTCTACAGCAAGCTAGCTGATAGCTCAGGTGCAAACTCTAGAGAATGAAATCAAATAGTCAAAGGCATGAACTTAAAACGTTTTTTTGTGATAGTTGTCAGGTAGTGTTGCACATTTTGAAAGCTTTTCTCTTCTTTTTCTGTTAATGTCAGTAACATATTGATTCTTCTCGCATATTAGGCAACCAACTGGGAGTAGATGTGATACTCTCCTCATTGAGTGCCAAATCCTAACCTTTGGGGCGCTATCGTCAGTGAAGGAGGGTGGATGGGCCTCATTTGGCAGTTGGTAGTCCCCTACAGAATGTAATAGTAATACAGGTACAGTATATGAGGCAGAGCGGTGGAACGTCTTCATCAAAGATCACTGTGTTTTTGTTGAGACGCAAATTAACTCCATAATGTTAAAAAAAGATTTACATTCTTATGGTGCAGATACCTTTCAAGACAGTTTGTCAAATATTACTCTTATACATTGCTCTGCCGTAGTACAATGTATCTGAATAAAGGTCATTAAATATTGCAGTGTGGTGTGTACCTGTCTTATTCTGGGCACTTGTACCTTGTCGTATTTACCTTATTACAATACTCAATGACAGTAGTTACCTCAATCTGACCTCCAGATTATTTCACAGATTAGATGGCTGGCTGTGCTCACCAGGCTGCTGGCCACCAACATTTTATGATTGGCAGCTTCTGAGTAAAGAGTCTTAACCCATGAAGTTTTAGGCTACTCCTACACTCATGGCCAAAAGTTTTGGGAACGACACAAATGGATTGTTTGCTTAAATGTAATTTATTTGTCACTAAATTTATCTGAAACCTATATAATGCTCCTAATTGTTCTTCAGTGTACCCCAGAAACTTTTTTTTTTTTTTTTGGGGGGGTGCTAACATTGGCAGCAAATTTTACAAAAACAAAACTTATGTCATTCCCAAAACTTTTGGCCATGAGTGTACGTGTGTTACACAGACATCCCACCAGTACAAACCCTTGTCAGTCTTTTCACAGAAAATAAGAATGAAAAATATGCATTTGGTACAAACCCTTACTGTGTTGGGGTGTCTGTTCTCTTCTTTTTACTGCTCTATATGGGCCTTATTGCTGAATAGCCTGTAGTACTTCCAATGGAAACCTTGATTAGCTGGCACTTCCGCGTTTCCGGAATCCAAGTTAAATGCTGCTATGGCATTTTCAGCAATTAGACTCTCCTTGGTTTCAAGGCCCATCCAGGAATGTGTACACTGCACACACGTTGCCCAGCTGGTCTCAGAAACGGGGGTGATAGGGTTTTTCTCATCTGTGACTAGATGCATACAGCACTTCATTTTCAATAATGCTAATGTAGCAGGGTTGGTTATGCTTCTGTGAATTTACCCAATTTTCTGTGGTTCTCCAACAAATTCAGTGTGTACGAAACGTGGCGCAATTCGCTCATTATCATTTAGCTGTACTGCAGGTTTGCCTGCTCAAAACAAATGGCGTTTAAAAGACTATATTTAATGTCGGTGCATGAAGCAATAAAGGAACAGTTTCTATGGAGCGTCAACAATTTTTTTTACTACATCATCATTGGAAGAAATCACACACAGCTTCTTGGTATCGATCAAAAATGAGATACTGAGGTCCGGCCCACCAACTAATCATAAGGGGACGCCCGTAAGCTTTGGGCCTAAAAGATAGTGAAGTTATTAACCTGCTCTCCATGTGTTTGTAAAAATCAACAGAAAACATAGATTTTTTTTTTTTTATTGCTCTTTGTTCTGAACACCTTATTCTCATCAATCATATATTTACTTAAGAGTTAGAATCAATGAGGTTTACTGTCATTACAGATTAATCTTTATTTTTTAAATTTCTTATCACTTATTAATTGTTATGCTGAACGTATCAAAAAACAGTAAGAACTGTCCTGAAAAACACTGTGGCTTTTTCATACAGTTCATTTCTTCTGATCAATTTGCTTGTATCAATATAACATTTGAGATGTTACTGTTTAGATGATTTATTTACTCACTACATAAGATCATGAAATAAAATGTTTTTTTGTTTGTAGATTTTTAGATTTGTAGATTTAATTCAGTCATTTTTAGCATTAGACAACTATATTGTAGGTTATTAATCAAAATATCACTCTACTTGTGCTAACTATTAAAACTTGTCGTCTTTGATTGCAACTATGCAATTATGTTTCCATATTGTAGAAGGGCTCTCTTTTAATTACCTCTCCCAAGACTCAGTTTTATTCTTGTATGTCTTCCTTCTCCTTATACGTTTTTCTTTTTTTCTGACAATTAATGGCTTTATTAGAGAGCAAACATTAGAGAGCTGACAGGAAATGAGAATGGATATGGATGGAGAATGACAACAACAGTCCCCAGCCAGACTCCCGACTGGAGGACGGTATGATTACATGGTTGGCGCCTTAAATCCGTCGGCCGCCATTGAACCATAACCTTTGTCTTTTTATAAGGAGCCTGTCTTATGAAGCTCGGGCTGACTTGGGTCGCTGCGGGCCTGTAGGTTTGTGTTTTATGCCTATTAATAAACTTGCATCTTGTAATTCTCTCTCAACGTTTAATTAAAACATCACAAATCATGCTCATATACTGTATTTAGCTCGTTTCCTTTCCCCAAATGCACATTAAGAAATTACAAGCCATTATGGGCATCATTGCTGTCATTTAATACAAAGTGTCTCGGCTCCTTTCGCATAATCACTAGTGAGCTGAAATCACCAGATATTAGCTGACAGAGGGTAAGTTTCCCTTGTTAGATAAGTAAACACATACACTTTTCACAGATTTGTCGATCCAGATTTTGCGTTCCCTCGAGAATGGCCATTATAGCCATTATGGCATTTTTAAGTATCGCTGCTCTCAAAGTGGAGAGTGCGGAAAATGAGACTGTTTCTCATAAATGGTGTTTTGGCAGCTCGCCCCAATGGAGCAACAAACAACAATACTTAGCATTAGCTGTAAACACACACATCTGTTAGTAATGAGGCTAGATGTTAGATTAGAAATGGGTGCTGTTTTTAATAGTGCTGCATCCAAATGTCTTGGTTGTTTGGGACTCGAGGGGGAAAAAAAATGAAAGAGTTGCAAAGTCTTCATGCCAAATTGTGTATGTCAAAGTGTGTTTATTTATGTCAGGGAGGTCTGTTTGTATATGACGGGCATATTTTGACTATGAACATATGATTATGTGGTGCTTGTATGTGGTATGGGTATCTCGTGCTCTCCAAATCGCATCCAGTTGGCACATTTAGGTGTAATCACTGCCTCGAAAAAAGCAATTTTTTTTTCCACTTCCCACTGAAGGAGTCAGCTGTTGGAACTTTTCAGCTTCCTGGTGACGACAGGCTGTGTTCACATCATGGTTGTTGTTGAAGGATAAAGGGTGAAGCAAGCTGCAAGGACGATTGTGATGAGCATGTGTTTGAGCAAACCGAGGACAGATTAATTGATTTAGAGGCTCAGTGACAAACATTATAGAACTGCTGGGATGTTGTTACCCTCCTTTCCCTTCAAATGCAGTGTTCACCTCAACACAAGACAACATCAAAGTATATTTACCAAAATAGTAAAAGTAAAGCTCCTCTGTATTGTAAGAATGGGCTGTGATATTATATAATACTGCAGGTTGGAGCTGATTTGGCTTTAATTAGTGTAAATTCCCATGCAGATTTGTGGAACGAAGAAGGCCAAACAGGAATAACAGTGACCATGGGGCCACTGGAGGTCTGGGACACAAAGGACGTTGTCCAGTTTGTGTTTTAATAATAAGCTAAGTTGCATACTTGTTTTATTTTGTCAGTCAGTCTTTAACGTTGTGTATGCAACAGGTCTGTTAGAGGTGATACGCAGAAAGGTCTGTGTGTATGCTCGTTTGGCTCAGGGTTTTGTCTCAGACAGAATTGTTCAGGAAATAATAAGAGTTCAAAAAAGAAGAGAGCTTAATAACTGTAGGTCATTTTTATATTGTTCCACTCTCATGCTACTTGATGCTGGTATTGACTCGAGGTGTAAAGTCGCTGCTCGAAGGTCAAGAACAAAACAAAATAAGAGAAAAATTATATAAAATAATACAGACAGAAGGTGTCAAAAGTAATAATTGAGAAGGATTATTATTGTGGGAGTCCATATGGTCATAAGTTAAAAACTCACCATTAACAAAAAGACAAGCATGTTGCACATAATGAAACAAATCTTGAGTTTTGTTTTTCAGCTTCTCAGCATTTTTTTTTTTTTTACACTCAAAGTAGAATATAAACATATTTAAAGCAATATATCATCTCAGCATTTTTCAATTCAGAACAATCTCACCATACAAAAAAAGAAGAATTTATTACAGGTTAAAGTTGCCTTTTAAAACAGCATCATTAATAAAAATGCTTAAAAGCAGTGTGCACATGCTGCATGCACTGATTTACTCCTTCGATATTGAAGTGAGGGATTAAATAATGTGAGATTATTCAGTACTGGATGGTATTCAATCATATGGTTGGTGCCACAGACATATCCATGTTCAGTACCCAACCCTAGAGAGGGTGTGGTGTTGGTGAGAGCCAAGCAGTGAATCAGAGAAATTCAACATTATTTCCTTATTGTTTGCCAGTGGTTATGCACTAATAAATTATGAACACAGATAAATCAAAACCCTCTGACCCATGGGAAGGTGCAAATGAATGCGGGAGGAAACACATGCTTCATCCTGTCTGTGATGTTTCCATAGCTCTATGTCACCTCCTTCTGTCAAATAGACAGCAGACAGGAGATGCTACATTTTTATTTAGTTTCATCTGTGTCGTCATTGGCTGTGAACTGCATGACTTACCCGGTCGTCCACACCCAGAAATGTCCAGAACACACAAAAAAAAAAGAAGGCTTATTATTGCATGTAGTCTGTGTGTTTCTATTTTTAAGGGAAGCCTTTTTTAATGAGCCTTTTGAGTTGAGTTTGAAGTGGCTGCTCCGGCCCATTGTGGCTGAGCTATGTGCAGTACAGAAGGGGCACACAGGATGGAGCTCAGCAGTGGGCTTGTCCAGGGCCCCAGCCTGTGGGCCGGAAGAGCGAGATTGTAGCTCGCTGTAATTCTGAATGGCCCCTGAGAGTCCTGTGTGATGGACAGTCTAGGGCTGCACACTGGCTCTTTGTATCAGGCCTTCTTGGACTCTTTCTCTATTTTTTTTTTTCTTTTTCTGTCTCTCTCACACAATGTCACACATGCAGACACACACTGTCTTTTTCACACAAGCGTCTTTATCCGTTTCTCTCCTCGTGATCTTGATGTGGCAAGTCTAGCCTCTGCTGTAAGGCCAGAAATTGTCGCTACCAACAGTTCCTAAGCTTCTTTTTAGTCTGTTTTTCTTTCAACAGCTCTTTCCTCCTGTAGCAAAGAGACTGAGAGAGGGTGAAGCGTGAAGCGATGGCGGTCTAACCAGGAATATTAGTAGTAGACCAGGAGCATGTGAAAGTCATCAGAGGGAAAATACTCAACGTGATGTTCATTTAGGGTGCGCCACTCAGAACAAACCAGCAGGATCCGTGTAGTGGGTCCTTGTTGTTTAGAAAGTCACCAGCTCCTACTGTTATCCCCTGTGGAGGAGGGTGAACTGGGCTAAAGTCTGCACTGTAATATCCTGTCTAAGCTATGAAATCCCACGCAGTAAACTCAGAGAAAACATTACATGCTTAGGTGTATGGTAAATTTTCTGTACAGTGCTACATCCACAGTGGATCTAAATATAAAACCATGAATCATCAAAGAGAAGACATGCTCCGTAATAGAATTTAATGTTATTTATTTGATCTTAATGACATAATTGCATTAATATTATAATAAATGTCCAGAGTAATCTACATATGAAAAGTGTATTAAGTGTGTTTTATACATGAACTTATATTCTATTTATATAAATATTGGTTGCTGCCATTTTGTCTTGTATTTCAATATAAATGGAATTCCTGGAAGAATGAAAGTTGAATAAATGATTTAACCCAATTGTATTCTTCTTAAATTAAAGGAAATGGAGTATATATGCAGCATAACATTTTCACATTAAAATATCTTAAAACAACTAGGCCTATGTTATATATTTTATTGACTTATGCATCAAGTGACTACGCCACCATGATATTCACAGTTTTATTCAGTCTAATGTCTGATTTCATTTAACTGCCTGTCAGTGATCATAAGATTAAATCATTACTAACGTTAAAAGGAAATGACTAATCCTCATCTGACATTAATACTGTACTTAACCTCATCTGTAAACATGATGAATCGTACTTTCACCTGCAGTGGTGGTGGAAACAATACTTAAGATTCCATGATACTTTTTTACACATCTTTAATTATATCTTTGATTGACACATCCCAAGTGGCAGAAATTATATTTGATAGGTGGAGTTAACCATTCTGGAGAAAGACTGTTGATATTTAAACTTACACACTCACCATCTGCACTTTCTTCAGAAGCTCTGGCTCTCAAATTCAATGACGCACGTTGCAATTGCATATTATTACAAATTTCATTGCAAAAGCATGAACAATCTGCTGCTGATTGACTGAAAATCTGTTTAATGGATCAGTCCCAGGCACTTTTTCCCCCATTGAAAGAGCCAGAGTTGTGTACAAAAACCCATTTCTTTTAACACACTGGTCTTTAGAGAGAGATTTGCTGAATTTAACAAAATTTTTATATCTCACCAACCCAGTAATTACTTCAAAGTCCCACCTCTGCATGGATCAGACTTCGCTTTGGTGCAGACTGCAGCCCCCGTGGTACTTGGTACAGAGCTGTCTCAGGGTGCCGTTGAGCTTTGATGTCATTTCTGTCTCGCCTGATGTCTAATACCAAGAATGAAGTTTTGACAGAGGCCCTTTGTGAGCTGAGTATTATTCCAGAGGTTGCTAACAACTGATCCACATCATCAGGTCACTCCTTTTGCCAGTGTTGGTTCAGTCAGCCAGAACAGAGTTATACTAACCTGCCAACATGTCATGTACAGCTGTGAAAATAGCACCTTGGATTTATCGTGTTATTAAGCATAACACCTAATAAGTGCCGTGGGGCGTCTCTACAGAGAGAGAGATCTGAGTTCACACCACAGGAATATGTGGTTATTTATTCATATGCTTTTGTTGCTATGGTTGACTAGTAATTATTGGAAACAATGAGCCATTTAATGTGTGCTAATAGATGCTTGAAAATCACTACAGCGAAATGGTCACTAACTAATGGTAGCTTATTGATCCCATTGGCGGCTTTTAGCCTCATGTACATGTTTTCTCGTTAAGTGCACCACGTTATAGAGGCAATGCAGATGCACATATGTCAGTGTGTCCATTATGGTCTCTGTGGGATGGGCTTTTAAAACCCAATAGACACTTGATGAGACGGGCAGTCGGGTTGGTTTTTATCCCTGATGTGCCAAAATGTATTGAAGTTAAATCAATTCATAATGGGGAAAAAAATGTGACTCACTCTGCACCTATGTACTCTGTTATACAAGTGGGGGAGTGACTTCTGATTGTTAGAACTGAAGGATTTAAAGGCAAGCATCTAGTTCTAGATCAGAACTACCTGACAGTGACATCCACTACAAGAGAAGGCCTTTAAAACCCTTTAAATGGACTGTATTTGCTTTGCAGCTGGGCTCAATATCCTGTGGACCTCTGCGCTTTCACCCCCTCCCATCTCCCTCGCCCTCCCTAACATGCTCATCAGAGAAATGTGGGCTGTGGTAGAAGTCAGCGACTCCACTGTGGGCACACTCATTGAGTTGTGGTTAACATGCTGCCATGGCAACTGCTATTCACCCATCCTGGGACAAAAAATGTTTTTATCTCCCTGTACTACACAAACAGTCAGGACGAAGCGTCTGACTGCAAAAAGTATTGTCCCAGCAACAGTAGGTCATTATAATTTCTTTTGTTATGGTAAAGAGCAGAAACACAGATGAACCTAGTTTTCTTGACACATGGAAGAGTCGTGAAGAAAATATTTTTGGTCGGGTTTGTCTTTATTAACTACAGACTCAGAAAAGTCAAATATAAGCCTTTTTATGTAGACAGAGTTTTTAAAAAATGAACAGAATGAGGCCAGAATCCAGGCTGCTTTTCCTGATCATCATTAATGCTGACTTGGACTTTAACATTTTACGTCCCAAGCCAAAAAACATACAAACAGGCTCAATCAGCAGAAGAGCATTCTGAACCACTTCCCAGTGCGACATCAGGCTAATGTGTGAGCTTCAACACCATAAACAGGCATTGACCCGGGTGTCCTGTGACTCTCCAGCATCCTGTCAGACACATGTGGATGTGATTGGAAACACACTGGGGATTGTTTGAACGTGTCCACAGACAGTGCATTGTGGTGGCTGGCTCCGTTTCACAGCTTATAAGAACACATTGGATGAGACAGGTCCATCTGGGTCACTTCATTCCCTCATTGTGGAGCTGGCATTGATTACCATTACAGCTTGGCAGACTTTCATTGCTCCGACCTGTTGTTGGATGGACATTAGTGCCCTGTAAATGCAGTGATGGATCGTCAGATGTAACTTTAAAGGCAGTGACTGTAAAACCTCAGTAGCACCCAGTGACTGTGCTGTCTCCACTGTTATATTAACTTTACACTTTGAGATCTGTCTATCACATGTAAAGTACATTACAAATAACATTTCTTGTTCTTGTTGTTCTTGTTCTACTTGTTCTTCTTGTTCTTGTTCTATAAATTCATACATTTTCATATAAGTCTATACTCCTGGGGTATTTTCAATAAGTCACAGTGTATAATATAATGATTATAGGTGTGCTCAACCATTTTTAAACCCCTTTAAAATCATTAAGTCAAATGTGTTTGCATTAATTGTGCGAGGATAATTAATACAAATATTCATTTCCTACTGAATTTTCTGTCGTTTTCTGTTCTACAGTCATGTCAAACACTTTCCATTTATATGAAAACCTCTGTACATTGTTCAAAAGAATGATATAACATAATATAAATGACATTTATCACTTTGTCCCCCCCTACAGGTTGCTTTGAGTGCTGCATCAAATGTTTAGGCGGGGTGCCGTACGCGTCGCTGGTGGCTACGATCTTGTGCTTCTCTGGAGTCGCCCTGTTCTGCGGATGTGGTCATGTGGCTCTCACTGGAACTGTGACCATCCTGGAAGCCCACTTCTCCAGGGTTACCAGTGACCACGCCATGCTGACTGACGTGTAAGCAATGTTGGGAAATGTAATAGGATATGTATAACTACCTGTTTCCCATTATGTTGGAGTAACATATTTTCACTTCTTCTCATGAAATTATTGTAATAATGTGATTTATTCTTTATATACAAAGTGTAACTGGGACTCGGTATGTGATCATTGTACCTGGTCAAAGGTGATTACTAGAGCCCGACTGATATGGGATTTTTGGGGCTGATACCGATATTGGGGGCAAAAAAACCCAGATATCCGATATACCGGCCGATATATTAAATAAGAACATTGATATAAACAGAATATATATGTAGATGAACACAAATTCTTATAATACCCAAAATATGATTCAAGACTAAGAGCAGAACACTACGAAATTAAAATAATTAGCGGGCCGATTAATCGGTCGGGCTCTAGTGATTACTGATGTGTATAAATAGGAATACAAAGAGGAATGTGTCTGAAAACAGAATTATTCTAACTTTAGGGGCAATAGTGTAGTTACTGTTAAACATGTAATACGTAATGTATGTACAGTAAGTAATGCTTTGTGATTTTTAAAGGTTAACTTGCTTTACTATTCTTATAGGGAAATTCGGTATCTGTATTTTACCCATCCTAATACACACAGTACCTAGAATTTACATTTTGTTCACACAGATGTTTTAAACCGGTCAATAAAGCTCCAAAGTCCTAAAAACCTAAATATAACCCAACACTGTACTGTAATATTAAATGAATGATTAATATTTCTGACGTGCTGAACCGAAAGCTATATCTATTCAACAACATGGCCAGCTGTTTGATTCATATAAGCCTTTTACTAGAAACAATATATTTTATGTAAGTGCTTTATAATCACCAATGCTGTAACTGTAATTACAGTTATATACATTTTCTATTCTAGTTACTCCCCCCACACTGCATGTAAGCAGTCTTACACTCTGAGAAACGGCTGGTTTTTTACAGCACCCCAGTCAATGACAAGGTTATTCCAAATATTATCCTTGATGTCATAATAACGGCGCTTACACATCCTGCTTACATGATTTGTGTTCTTACATAACCCTCACAAAGAACAGAAACCATTCGATAGTGCTTTTAATGACAGTGACTACATGTAGACTATTTTTAGCTGATAATGTCTCCCTAGATCACCTTATCCTGGAGAACAGACCTAATAAGGATTGTTTTTAAGTCCATTTATTAGACTAGACAATAAAAGGAATGACAAGAGCCAGGGCTGAACATATGTTTTATGTCGGCGTGGACTTGGAGAGCGCTCTTTAATCCAAGAGGTCCTCAGAGGCAGCCCGTCTCTTGGCAGATGATTTCCAGAGACATGCATCACCTGTTATCTCCATGTTCAGTCAGTGTCTGTCTTCGCTTCTTAACGCCCGCTATCTCAATCGCAACCATCTGTTGATGATTAATCACTCCAGGTTACTCATGTTTTAAAGATTTCATGGAAAAAAAAAATGATTAATGATTATAAACAGCTAGACATGCTATTCCTTCAGTGGGTCTCCAGGTGTTACACTAAAGCAAAAACAAGTTTGATTTGTGTTTTTTTTTTTTTTTTACCCTCTATAGTGACTGTACTGGCACATCTAACCTTACGTATATATGTGTGACATTGCCTTTTAACAGAATACAGCTGATGCAGTATGTCATCTACGGCATCGCTTCCTTTTTCTTCCTCTATGGGATCATTCTGCTGGCTGAGGGCTTCTACACAACCAGTGCAGTGAAGGAACTGCACAGCGAGTTCAAGACCACCATCTGTGGGCGCTGCATCAGTGGATTGGTATGTTACTAGAACCACCCTGAAGGGCTAAACCTGATTTTTTTTTTTTTTTTAAATCGCCCCTTGTGGAAAAAGCAGAGTTTAAACCATGTCTGAAGATGAAATGCACATAAATAAAACATAAATAATACAGAAAATGCATGGACATACAGTAAATGGTCTTGCTATTATCCAGTGATGCTAACAGTTGTCAATCTTTGTCTCCTCAGTTTGTGTTCCTGACGTATATTCTGGGTGTGGCCTGGCTCGGCGTTTTCGGTTTCTCTGCTGTGCCAGTTTTCCTTTTCTATAACATGTGGTCTACCTGTGCCGCCATGAAGTCTTCCGTGGCCAACTTCACCAACATTGACTCAATCTGCGTGGATGTCCGTCAGTATGGTAAAAGAATAACACAGATTTTATCATGTGCATTATTTATTATGGCTTTTTATATATTTATACTGGCTGTTTTATTCTTATTAGAGACCAATGCATCATTATTTTGTTTTTACGATACATCTATGATGGGAATGTTTAAATGACAAATAAAGAATCTGTATCTGGAGAATAGCACTTGTGTCTAGGTCCTACTTTTAACCATTCGCTTCATATTCTTCAGATTAGTGCATACTGAAGAGACAGGAAACCAACACAATATTTAACCCTCTCCCTAATGTGTGAGTGGGGGCCATAATACAATATATATAGCATAATATACAGTAAAATCTCCATTTGTTCACAATTAAATGTAATGAGTTTTCATTACACATACTCTCACAAAACACTCAAGTAAATACACACCTTCTACAAATATACACACAAAGACACACTATATTTAACTGTTTTATCTGCATTCTTAATATCAAAACATGAAGGAGTCTTGCTGGATGACAAATCAAATGAGTGAATGAAGTTGCTATTAAAACCCCTCTTTGGTAATATAAAATGTATGTAAGTTTTGTATTTTTGTTTCTCTTTAATATACTTGGGTAGTCCTCATGATGCCTTAACTGATTTTACATGGAAATCATGCAATATTTCACAGTTATACACTATGTTTATCGGAGATTATGATCATTTAATCCAATCAAACAAACAAAACAATATCATAGCCTTTTGATTAAGAGTTGTGTATATACAAGGGCTTTGTTAAGTGTGTATATAAACCTCTGAATGTCACGATCACAGGAATTATCCCATGGAATGCCACACCCGGCAAAGCCTGTGGATCTACACTAGGTGACATCTGCAACTCCAATGACGTAAGGATAAGTTTCTTATCAGCAGCGATGTGCATGGCAGTGAAATCTCTTCTCAACTCAACAAAACCAACTGTTGTCTTTTTCTAGTTCTACCTGTCTTATCACCTGTACATCGTAGCATGTGCCGGGGCAGGAGCCACCGTGATCGCTCTGGTAAGCCTCCCTCATGTGTCTCCATCCTGTCCATTTAGTCCATCTTTGCACGGTTTTTATCCGCAGATCATGTGTCAAGTGCCCCCTCTTGTCATTCCCATAAGGTTTTTGTAACCAAACCAGGGATGAGCACTAGAGGTAGACCGATATATAGATTTTTTTTCAATATCGGCCATAAACCTTAATTCTTTTTTTTTTTTTTTGAAAGCCGATATTTGATCAGTGGTAAAAATGTTATAAGATTATTGAAGAGGCACCTGTGTGGGCAGCACTTGAAGTTCAGTAAATGTTAAAAGACTACTATGTGTATTAATAATTTCATTTATATTGCTGCATAAAAATCTTAATTATCTGAGTGTTTCAATTGTATTTTACGGTCAATGTGGTTAAAAAAAAAACGGCATTAAATATCGGCCTCAAAAATCTACTGTAGATATCGGCATCGGCCTTAGAAAAACCCATATCGGTCGACCTCTAATGAGCACACGTAGGCCTTCCTCAGCTTTGGTTTCATTTGTGATTTATTGTCTGATTAGATGCCCTTGGCCTCCTTTTTATTTTATTATTTATGACGGCAAGTTGCATATGTCTAGACTTTTGGGGTATAATAAGAAATGTCAATTTATGATTTGAAATTTACGAGCTAAATTTTTACAAAATATTGAATTCACAGATAAGTTTTCCGGAATTATACTTTGATTGTTAACATCTTTCTACTACTTTTTACTGCTGGAAACTGACTTTACTAACTTGTCACAGTACTCGTGACGAGGAGGTCACCGGCATGTTCTCTCACCACCTTCTCTGTTCTCTTCCACCAGCTGATCTACATGATGGCTACCACTTATAACTTTGCCGTATTGAAGTTTAAGAGTCGAGAAGACTGCTGCACTAAGTTTTAAACTGTTTTAAGAACGCAGTGCAACATTCGAAGCTGTACTGAGTAGAGGCAGATGCCACTGACAACAATTGAACTAAAAACCAGAAAATAGAAAAATCAATCTCTCTCTATTAGTTATCACATGAAGTGTAAATAGCTGATTGTATGCTTTCTTTAGCATTTGGTATCCAGGGATATGACTGTCTGGTGGCACCTGATGGAAGTCTTTTTCAGATCGGGGTGGTTTATTTCACATTGTTTGTTCTGCTTTCCTTGGCACTCACTTATAGAAATATCACAGAGAGAACTTCACAGCTAGAAATCCACACCAGTGTAATTTATAAATGTAATGAGCGGAGCTAATTTTGAGCTGCATTAAGGCGTCGACCGCATGGCATGTTAGTGTATTAAACTTACAGTGTTTAGTGAGGTATGTGTGCGTTTCTAACACACACTTTTAAAAGAATCAAATTAAATCAGAAGTAGAAATGAAGACCGCTCAGGTGCCTGCGTGAAAATCACATAAAGCCTGTAGAGATTTCCAATCTAAAGCTCTAAGATGAACATCTGATGAAAAGTATGGAAGGTGTTCTCAGGCTTTTTGTTTCTGGTGAACAGATTAGCAGCTTCGGTGTTACCGTGGCGACGTAGCCTTTAGATTCTGACGCCAACAAGTGTTACACGGCCAATGTTCAGTATTCATTTATTTTGTCATAGGTTTTAACCTCAACTGAACTAAAATCCTTCCATCGCCTGTATTATGCCGATGAGTATTATGGAAACCATTTGTGTATTGTAGAGTTTAAAGTAACTGCACATATCTAGCACAGCACACTCTGAAGGGTTAGGCCAGTACCAGTGGTATACTTCTGCATGAGGCCCTAAGCCTCCCTTTAATTTCATGTATTTTATATATAAAAAAAAAGATGAGAACTCCTCCTATTTTAGTGTAGAGTAAATGTATTTTTTTTTCTATGCGAGCTGATGCTGATATGGCCTCAGCTATGAAGTTGGTGTCTTGTTTCATACATTTTCCTTTATTCTTTCTCAAGTGCCATTAAAGAGCCATTTGTTTTTATCTTAACACTGAGCCTGCATGCTTACATTTTCAGATTCCCTGATGTGTTTATAGTTACTTATACTCCATATTTCATATATTTAATTTTCTCTTTAAGTTTTTGAAGACTGTAGCTTTTACTTTCTATATAAAATAAACAATCTTTGTTTACAAAATATCCCTACTCGGTCTATTTCTTATATAAGCTGTATGACGATGTTCATGAAGCAGGGTCAGATTTCCTCATGAGTGTCATGCTTTGCACTAACCTTCAGCATTTTTCAGCTGCATAAAACTTGCATGTACAACTTACTGTTCTCCCTCTGTCCTCTACTCATCCCCACACCTAAAAAAATGTCATTTGTCGTATTTTGTATAGCGATATAGTAACTCCAGTATTAGTTATAATTGTAACAGTGATGTTACAATAATTATAACCGTATTGTTCTTTGTCACTCTTGTGTTTATTTAAAGGCTTAACTTTGTTCGTGTATGTCTGATGTACGTACTGTAGCTCTGACTCCTGTAGCTTGCTTTGCATCTCTGACATGCTCACCGCCATCCACCTCACCCTTCTCTTCCAGATCCACTTCCTCATGATTCTCTCAGCAAACTGGGCCTACCTTAAGGATGCCAGTCAAATGCATGCCTACCAAGACATCAAATTGAAGGAAGAGCGGGAGCTGCAGGACATCACCTCACGCTCAAAGGAATGCCTCAATTCCTACACATAAGGATATTACATGCTGACAGTCCACACACACACACACACCTACACACTTACAAAGACACACAGCCGCTGAGGCCAACCACTGTGGCCTGTTTGGACCAAGACAACGCTCAGCTAAAATAACCTGCCAACTGCCCTGACACTGTGCGGTACTAACCAGGCTTCTAACAAACTAATGCATCAGTGTTGCTTTCTGCACTAACATACCAAGAGGTGTTTTGGAACCGCTACTTTACATTTCATTTCTGCATTTTTTTAAAAAATTTTTTCTTATATTTTGTAGTCCTCAGAGAAAAAAAAATCATTTTAAATCCAGTTTTCATGTAGTCTCTGATTTTCTTTAGCCCTTTAAATGACCAGTTTTTGCTGGTGGAGATTAAGACCTTGCACTATTCTTACACAACTCATAATGAAGACAGATTGTTTCACAGTTTTGTTCTTTTTTTTTTTTTTTTACCTGTGGTGGCCAGTTGCAACAATGGAATGTATAAGTTTAATATTTTTCCAAATGCGGGTGAATTAAGAAAGGCCTTAAATCTAGTCTGACTCTGAAAAATGCATGTCAAAGAGCCATCAGCATTGTACTGACACCAATCTATTATGTGTCACAAGTCGGAAATTGATTTGACTGTACAACTGAGGAGAAACCTAATGTGTAATTCTGTTGCAAATGAAGCGGCAATACAGTACATGGTCAGTGTTTTAGACTCCTTAAACTCCTTAAAAGAAGAGCATAGTATAACTTCAGTGCAACCTTGATTCAATAAGTGTTAATAATTAGATCAAATAATTTTGTTGTATAGCCAAAAAAAAAAAAATCAAACCTTTTGGCCTGCATTAACACTACCTCAGGTGTGACCAAGAGCCTATGAACACTTTTAACTCTTTTACAAATATAGTTGCAAAAAAATGTAATTGACCTCAAAACAACACTTCAGACAAATGATATGCAGAAGGTAGATATAGGTTAAACCATGTATGTATTGGGAGCTATTATACATCAGTGCTATAGATATTATTTTTATGGATAATGCCATAAAAGTCAACTGTTTGGTAACTGGTGACTGCTGCCAATAATAACAGCATATTCACTGTATTTAATCATTTTAATAGTTTGATCTGTTTATATTTGTGTAGACAAATGGAAAAAAAAAAAGATCAGATTCACTGATCTGTAATAAAACCTAAAACCTGTTGTAAAATCTACACAATAGGATGAGTTCAATTTTAGAAAATCATTTCCAATGAGTTTCGGTACTATGGAAAAACCCTATAGAGCTAAACAACTTTAGATATGAACATTGTCATTCTGTTACTAGTCAGGATGATTTTAGTGTTTTCCTGTTTTTTCATATAAAAAAATCACCCTTTTTTCTTTTTGATTTTGTAAAAATTGCATCTGTTTTTGATGTGAAATTGTCACGATGCTGACATAATTACTCATGTAATCTTATTTCTTTTAGATGAGTTACGGAGATAACTTGATGTTTCTTTGCTGCATGAAGACAACTGTTTGTACAGTGACAAGTGATGTCCAGTCATGTATACTGACATCAGTAGTAGGCAGTGTTTGCCCTTTTGCTTTTTGTTTTCTAACTGCATTAAAATTAATCCATTAAAGAATGTAGCTGTGTAGTGATAGATGTTTTTAGTTTCTTATATTCAAAAGTATATGAATCTTACATTACTTTGTTGCCTGATAGTATAATGTACCTTTGTTTTCTATGAATGTCAAGGGCTTCCTCAAATTATGGACGCTTAACTCCTCATACAAACTTTACAATAACAAGTACTTGTAACTCCAGACATTTAATATTTGTACGGCAATCTTACCGGCTATCTTAATTTAGCCAAAGTATGGATACCATTGCCACTTATTTTACAGTGTTTCATAAACAGTGTATGACGTACTGTGGCGCTCTACAGGGGAAACTGCCACAGGTTTACAGTGATCGAGCAGAAAAAGATGTACATGATGCTGTTGTACATCACATTTCATCCTTTTACGCTGTGTGTCCTATCGAATGAACCAAAAATTAAAGAATAAAGGCTATCTATCAATCACCAGGAAGACAACAATCCAGCATCCTGTCTGACTGGAAACCCGCTTATGATGTTACACAGACCGGCCTATTGACCTTTTTTATGAAAATAAAATGTAATAAAAAAACAAAACGCCTGTGGATTTCTTTTTCTTCACATAAAAGAATATCTATTTATTCATACAAAAAATGTGCCGAGAAAATCATGTCATAAATTTTAAAACGGTCTAAGCAAATGTTTCACACTTGTTAGAACAGTGCAAAATTAGAGTCTTGTCAGAATTCGCTGGTTGGCTGAGGCTCCCGGGGGACAGTCACTCTACCAGAATTCATCATCTTCATCCTTCTGTGAAAATGCTGCAATGCTGCAGAAATAAGGACATGTTAATTAGTGAGAGCCTTAAGCAGCAGGAGAACAATAGATGTCTCAATCATCTCATATTTAAAATGCTAGAAAAATAACATAATGAAATCTTTTCTCTACAGAATCATAAAACACGGGACATGATGTTAAATTGTCCTTTGTGCCAATTGATGGTACACACATGAGGTCTTCCTTAATGTTGAGAAATGATTAGAATTACTAAACACTCTTCAACCGAAAAGGGAGAGCCACCTTTTCAGTCTGACACATTGTAAAGAGATCTGAATCAAATGTCATGGGTGTAATACTACCTGTCATCTTTCTCTTCAAACAAACTCTTCGCCTCTGGGCTTGTATGTTCTGCCTCTTCTCCGGGACTCTGTAACAAAAACTGATAATGAGAAAACTCCACATCCACACAGTCAAAACCAACAGGTACGTACAGTAGCTGTTGGTTCAAATGAATGTGGTGCCACTCACTTGTGCGTGCTGCTTTTCTCTAGCCTCCAGGACCATCTTCATGTATTTCTCCAGTGGATTTTCTACTTGAGCCTCCTTTCCGTCATCCTCTACCTGTCGCTCCTTCTCACCTCCACCTTTTTCAGCTCCGACATCCTCCTCTTCCAGACTCGTTTGTTCCACCTGTTGCAAAAGCTGGACAGACACAGATTCGATCACGGTGGCTGTCATCACACTGCGCAGACACACTTCTGTTGGTATAAACGGTGCTACAAAAACAACTACCATCTCTCTCTCCAGTCTTTCGAGTTCTCGCTGCTCCCTCTCTCGTGCTTCTTCTCGTTCTCTCTGCCTTTGTTCTTGTCTTTCTCTTCTCTCCCTTTCCCACTTTTGCTCCTCATCTTCGGTTTCTTCCTCTTTGGCAGAGTCGCCTGATGGATGTGTGACTAAACAAAAATATATATGCAAATGACATAGTTCAGATGAGCTGTCAGTATGAACTCTAGAATAGATGCAATACCAGAAATGACATTGGACGTTCATAAGAATGGTGGCTTGGAGAAGTAGCCATTCTTGTCACATGAGCTCAACCGAGATTTTCAGTAATGGGGTACAAACGGCTCACCCTCCTGGCCCTTCATGTCTGCTGGGGCTTCAGGGAGGTGCTGCGGAGTCTGTAGGCGGGGGACAGCAGGGCCGTCAGGGGCCTCCTCAGAGAGAGGGACGGCAGTGTCCAGGAGAAGCTCTGGAATGTGGCTGTGCTCTGGAGGGAGACATGCACAAAGAGATCTTTTATGCTCCACCATAATGCAACAGGGCCAGAGGACCAGCGCAGAATACATAATCAGCTGCCCTTCATCTTCACCATTGTGCGGGTCCACTGAAAGGACACTCTGGAGACCAGTCACACTCATTAACAAACAGCCAGTCCAAAATCTAAACCCTGCCTTGTGGATATACTCCATTTCTTATAGTGTTTTTTAAAATTATGTGGAAAATAATATTTCGATACATAACTGCATCACAATCTGAAAACAACAGAACATACAGGGTACATTCAAACTGATTAAATGACATTCGACACTATATGCACCCTGATGTCAAGCGCTGTGGGCGTAAAAAACAGAAAATAAATTGTGTGGTGAAAGGTTATTCATCACAGGATACAGTCAGAGCTTCAAGGCTTGAGGCACAACAGGAAAAACCCCCGGTCCTGGAAGTTGGATTTGTCATCTCTCATAAACAAAGTTAAAAAAAGCAACAAAATGTAACATGTGAGTGGATTAGAAGTCGCCTGTAGATCATAAATATAAAGTATGATGAATTCTGAGGGAACTTTAACCTATTCAGTGACGTGACCTCAAGCAGTTTTATGTCTACAGTATCTATATATAATAATGTGATCATGAACAAAAGGAAGGAAAAAACCTGGCGAATTCTCTGTGAGATCCTGTAGGCTTATCTTCTCCGGCTGTGGAGAAGAGTCGGAGCTGGAGAAGGCAGGCTTTGGACCACTAAAGGAAAGAAGAGGGAATAGGCATTGGCCGTACTGTTGTAAAATGTATTGAAATGTTGTAGCGTCCTTGCTAGGACAATGCCAGATGGTACCTGGACGGGTCTCGTGCTGTGCTCCTGAGCTGAGGACTAGGAGGTGGACTGAGCTCAGATAAAATGTCACCTGAGGTCATCACCTCATGGCAGGAGGCACCGGGGAACTCTCGGTCAGGAGCCAGGACTGTCAAGGGAGAGCCAGAATTTTTAGGTTGATATGATATAACAAGCTGTTTAATTGACCTGATTAAATGCCACTTTGAGATAAATTAACATCAACCAGTAAACAAACAAACAAAAAAAAAAAGAATAGATGCATGTACAGGTTTTCATTCTGAGAAATAGAGGTGTTGATATCTCCTGATTAAGGCTGTTATCATGCGCTAAAAATATATTTTTCATTCCTAACTTTTAATATTTAATTGGTATTTTTTATGTACTTGTGCATTGCAGATAGAACACAGCATAGACCCACTTAAACATAATTCCAGTTGGATGTTACATAACAGTTAATATAATCATAGTGTTCAGCAATTTTAGGTCTTGTATGCGGTTATTAAATACTGTAGGTACAAAAACAAACATACAAATACAAACCATTCACCAGCCTGCACATCAGCTGTTGATTCAAAAATAAATATATACAGCATATATATAGTATATTAAATAATGCGCTGAGGGTGGTATGAATGTGTTAAAATGTACCTCCTGTACTGATGCTTTGAGGCTTTTTCCTGGAGGGTGAATGCTGAGGGGAAGGTATATGCCTGGATGGAGTGGAGGCCTCATCCTCCAAATGTCCATGTCTTGCAAACAGAGGCTCAGTCACTGAATGGAGACTATGGGCAGTTGAAAACTGCGAGGACTTGGGCTGAACTGGGTACTCTAAAAAGGTCACCTTTGGCTGGCTGTGAATTTCAGGGCGTAAGGCTTTTCTGGAGGGGGTTCTGGTAGTTTGTGGAGGGTGAAGTCTGTGCTGTTTTCTCAGGGGGGAGTCAGGGTGATGTGAAGGATGTGCCAGCTGCGGAGACAGAGGTCTTGGGAGAAGCATGTGTGAGATGGTGGAGACCACTGCCCTCTGCTGGTAGGTCCTGTAAGCTTCCTCCAACGTCTCCGCTTCCCTCTGTAGCTCCTGAATCCGAGCCTTGGCGTCAGCCACCAGCTCCATATCCGAATCTGGAGAATCGCTCCAATGGAACTTATGTCCTTGTGAGGGGGAACCTGGTTCACAAACACCATAACCCACCCTGGACTTGAGTACCGCTCTGTCCACATAGATGTCTGGGGGAACCAGCTTGTCAGTGCTGAGCTCCAGTACGGAACGATCAACAAGAGAGGGTTTGGGGTTACGCAGCACTTCATTTTCAAGAGCTGCCAATATCAGATGGACCACACAAGAGGGGGGTGGGGAGGAAGCGAAAAGCAAACCACAGGAGAGTTGAGCACTAATACAGAAGAACAACCACCATAAAAGATCACAGACCAGAAAAAAAATGTTTAAACATGTAACTAGGTTACATCTAGGTACCTACAGCAGGAACTACTATCAAAACACAACTGTCTTTCTTGTGTCTGATAAAATTCTGTCATAATTAAATAAAGAAAGCATTTCTTAAATCTATAAAAAAAAAATATAGTTGTTTACAATTGTTCTACTCAAGAAAGACAGCGAGTCTCTGAAGAACAACAAATTATGTATGGTTATCTCAAACATACATAATTGGAGAATTACAGAGGGACTTCATTAATGGGACTTCATTAATGGGAAAACACTTCAACGTGAAACATGGAATACCTTGCTGAGTTTGGCGAAGTTGCATCTTGATGTCGTCAACATGCTTGCTCATCCACTGGGACTTCTCCTCATATTCAATAACCTGGGCCTGAAGCTGAGCACAACGCTCCACCTGCACAACACAGCAGACAGGACATTAAACAGAAAACCACCTTCTACAGAGACACAGATCTGGGGGCAAACCTGAACTGCACAAGCAATTCTCCAAGGTGAGACACAACTGTATAGAAAAAAAAAAAAAAAAGCTTACAGCATCCTTTCCCACACTCAGTGAGAGGATGTGATATGACTGACCTCACTCTGGAGCTGAGCCTGCAGCACCTGTTTCTGGTTGTCAAATTCTTCCACATCGAGCCTCCAAGTATTTTGCAGCCTCTGAAGCTCCAGCTGCAAAGCCATTTGCTCTTTAGATGGTCTGCCCAAATCTGCAAAAGGTCATCAGAGTCAAAGCAAAGCTGAAAAGATAGACCTTTCTGTCAGTGTACCGCTGTATTTCCCATTTCAGCAGAGGAGCGATCTGATAAAACAGCACTGGCTGACATTTTGATTTAGGATGTTTTTTCCTTTTAATGCTCTGGTTTATGGCAGGAATCTGGCCTGTATCAAAATACAGGACCTGGGGCTTTGTACTATTGTGCTGCCTTTTGTTAGTGATAAATGAAAGATGCACAGTGGTCCCTTGCCACATCCTTGGACAGGAAGAATACTGCATCCCTCAGAGAGATGGAAAATGTTGGTTCGCTGCCATGGGTAAAGAGAGGCCTCCGTCTCTGCTCACTGTGGGCTCTGCTCCTCTTCACTCCACTTTTCACCCCCTGGTTTCTCTTCAGAGAGTTGTGTGCAAAACGCACGACAAAAGGCCCAGCATTGGCAGGCAAGACACACTGAAAAAGACTCAGCTGAGCCAGAAACAGTGGGACAGACTAGCATGAATGATTCACGCTACACTGCATCTCCCAACAGATTACATTCACAAGCCTAAGTGCTGCAAAAGCAGCAAAGAATCTGCTTTAATTAATGTTCTAAGAAAGGAAAAAAAATATTAATATACCACACAATAACATTACAAACAAATCCTATTTTTATGATTTTCAGGGCGGTAAACAACAGCCCATAATGACTCATGGGAGGGAGAACAAGCCACTCCTCACCTGCACGGAGAAGTTGGTTCTCCTCATGGGCCTCCTCCAGCTGTTTCTTTAGCAGCCGTAGCTGCCCCTGCAGCTCTGTTTTCTCCCTTTTCAAACTGGAGTAGTCACTCATGTTCTCAATTCTCTCCCTGAAAACCTCCTTCTGTTCACTCAGCAGAGACACCTGTTGATGAGCTGTGTCCAGCTCCACCTGGAGAACAACATAAGGAACATGAAGGAAGCTGACATGGGAACAGAAAACCTCATTTTATTAAGACAATAATTACTTATGTCGCCTCTTCTCTACAATATAACTGTACATTATACGGGCTGTAAATATAGTGAATTGGGAAGTGAAGGGCAGTAAAAGTGTTTTTTGGGGATGGACATTAGATATACAGTAATATGTAAATTGGTTAATGTGGAGTGAGAAAATGCAAGTTTCACATGTTGTTTATCTTGTATATGTTCATTGAGCTTCTGGAATACAGCAAAAAAATTAATTATTACACTGAAGAAAAACACATTTATTAGCGAATTACATCAACATGTCTACATTCATGTTTTATTTAGTTGTATCATCTAGTACCAACCTGCAGTCTTCTCAGCTCTGAACATGCTCTACTGTGCTCTTCTACTCTGGCATCAAGTACAGCCGTCTCCTTTTGGATGCGAGCAGTTTCCACTGAGGGGAAAAAAGTTTGACGTTAATTCAAACACCCAACAGCGAGCTAGTCACTCGCACAGGATTACTGAGGTTCTCACCTTTGTTTCTGGTCTCATTTTCTGTCAGTTTTTCTGTTCTCTTGACAAATTCCTCTTTCAACTCAAACTGATATCTGACACGAAATAAAACATTGAGAAGAGACCAATTATTAAAAATATTATTCTTTCAGTATTGAAAGGTCTTACCTGTGACAATAACAATCATAGTCAACATTATAACAGACATTCACTATTTGAAACGTCATAGTTACATTAAAACAAGGCTTTACAACAGTGACATCCTCTGGTCAAATGATGGGAACATCCCTAAAAGCAGAGTGAGTGAGACATTTGGTTAAAACTCTTAATACCGGGAGAGTTCATTCTTCAACCTCTGGTCGTATGTATCCTCCAGAGTCTTCACTGCCAGTTCTCTCCTCCTCAGCAGCTCTCCTGTCGTCTTGACCTTCTCCTCATGAATTTGACAGGTCCTGTGGTCACACTTTTAGTAAGTGGCATTCCTTTATAACCAACAACACAGGATCATGGCAACACTTCATTATAAATAGTATAAAGTGCTCTTACTTTTCAAAAGCCTCTGTTCTCAACCTCAGCTCAGCCTCTCGGTTCCGGAGTGTTTCAATTTCTTTCAATACCCCCTGTCTCTGCATGTAGACATTTTTTTCTTCGATCTAATGTAAGAGAAACACTTAAGTGAAACATACATTAAAGCCAGTTGAAATTCTTCTAAAAAAACCTGGTTTAAAGCCTCCCATAATTACTCCTACTGGTCTGCCTTACTAAAGTTGTTAATGAGCAGAGTACAATAACATATTTATTTACCTCTTGCTGTTTTTGTAACCGAGCAATGGCGTTTTTCTCACGCTCCATCAGTGCCTTTGACTTCATTTCATAAGTCTCCTCCAATTCTTGTTTAAGTTTATTAAACTCTTTGTGGAATTTTGCTTTTTCTTCCATCTTCACCTTTGCAATTTCAACATCTTTGAAATGCCGAATCTGTCAAAAAAAAAAAATATATATATATATATAATGATAAGCACAATCGCATACCATGATAATGAAGTATTAAAGCCTTTAAATAATGTTTAATACCAAGTGGAAATTTGCAGAAATACCTTTGTCTTCATTTCTGCTTCCATCTGTCCTTCCATTTCTTTTCTATATGAATCAATTTTGGATTGGAACGAAAACCATTTCTCCCCACTGTACTTGAAGCTCTCATATTCCTTGTCAATCATTTTCATCTTCTCAACTGTTAACGGAAGGGGAGCAAAAAAAACAAACTCTGTATTACAAGCGGAATACACAAGATTCATTTTCGGACATGAATTCATCATACCAAGCGACTCTCCAGAACTAGACAGGTGGGTTGTCTGAGTGTCAGCATCATGACAAAAGCCTTGAGTGTAACCACTGTGTGTCAGCTGTGTCAAAAGACTAAACAGGAACCCTGTGAGATAAAGAGAAAATATATCAAGCACAGGACTTGCACTGGAAACAGTCTCCTGAAAGGAGGAAAATGCTACACATACCTTTATCATCATTTTCTCTGTTTGAAGACTGTTTAAAAAGAAAAAAGAAAAAAGAGACTGTGGTTTACTTCAGAATTTATGTGAAATTATGGCTTATTTAAAGAAAAATCATTTATATGTAGAAATCACAACATAATTTACCAGGAGTTTGTATAATGGTGAGTCTGGGCGGATTTGTAGGAGCTGAAGGAGGTCGTCTTTTGTGATAGTCTGTCAAAATTCACACCAGATCAGAGTCAGGAATCGACATTTGCAGTGAGTATTTATTTAATGTTTATGCTTAAATTCGACATATGTGGTTGTCATGCTCACCTTGTCTTTGCAAAGGCCACTTTCAGGGTGAAATACAGACAGGCTGTACTCATACCCTGAGGTGCGAAGATAATCTGCAACTATGCTGTTACAGGCTGAGAGCAAAACGGACTCTGATTTCATAGTAACTGGCCTTGGAACCGACCCTCCTCCTGTCAAAGGTGGGTTTTTCAACTCCTGGATGAGCTGATTACGCAGCTGTGTCTGAATCAAACCAAAACAGATCCAATGATGACGACACAAAAGTAAACACAAAAGGGGCAGTGTTGTTCTGATAAATATTGTAGGGTGTTTTCAAATCAGCTGAAGCTCAGGAAAGATGGACCGATCCCTGAATCCTGTCCATATGATGAAATGTGTTCAAGCAAGACACTGAACCCCAAGATGCTCCCAGTGACTATATTCCATTGGTGTGTGTAACTTGGTGAATCTGACACATTATAAAGGCTTTTGAGTACATGTGCTATCAGCAAAACGAATGTAAAGCAAATAAATGTAGGCATTGTTCCTGTCAGATTTTACTGAACATTGTTTTAGATCTAAAGTACTGCTACATTCCTGTATATGTGGCATTTTCCCTTTGTGGATGTTTAAGGTGAAGCTCATTTGAATAACTGTTTTGTGACAGTTTACCTTCTGGGTAATCTGCGCTTTTACAGCCTTTAATTGGCTAAACAAGAAGAATTCGTTCACAAACATGAAACTCTGAAATGAAGTGGAGTGATAATAGGACAATGTATATAGACGTATGTATACAAAGATTAGTTGATACATGAATATTAGCTACTCAGACTCTTACAGTATTTCACAAGGTTATATTTCACCACCGCAGACTACTGTGAACATGGACTGAATATCCAAAGCATTTTCGCTTATTAATATACCGCGGTGAAGTCAGTTTGACAGTTTGACGTTATTAATATGACTTACTTTAAGTGTATCGAGTACTCCCTTGCTTTTAAAAGTCTGATAAAGCCTCTTTCTCAGTTC
>JAPQRQ010000015.1:20702179-20721557 GCA_037367365.1 Apogon talboti
GGCCAAACACTGATTCAAAGTCCTCTGATACTGTGGTTAAAGAATGCATCAATTTTCACCTTGATATTGTTAAAAAAAAAAGTTAAGTCATGTGATCAAAGCAAACTCAACTTGTACTTAAGAAATTAAAACCTGCTGTTTAACTGGATGTTGTTAAAGTATGCAATCTTAAAAACTTGTCAAATTATGTAGTGAGATTTCCCCTATGAAACAAAAGCCAGAAAGGGGCTTTTAACCAACAGGTGTAGACCTGCCCTGCTGTCACTCATGTCTTGAGATGGAACTACAACTTAAGGATATAGCCCCCCCAAGCATTTTCAAGCTGTTGCAACAAACCACCCCCACTGCAAGCTGCCTTAGAAAGTCAGACAAGTGACAGCTGGGGTTATTGAACCTGCTCAGCCAGAGAGGGCTAGTGTTAAAGAAGGCTAGCGTGCTGATGACAGACCTCCCTACTAGGAGTCAAGTCTGTTTGCACAACAGCTGTTTTGGGAAACATAATAAAAGGCTTGGAGGCTACCCACCCCCCCCTCCTCCCAGGAGATGGGAAGCTGGCCCAGGATGGGTTGTATCCCTTGGCTCTCACATGCCAACAGAGTAAAATTCCTCCCCTGAGGTGATGGATGTCTTGGGGCCTGTCTCCTCTTGCTATTTGAGTTGTTACACACTCAGATGTTTCCATAAGGATGAAGATTAGTGGTGAAAGGTAATAGATTATTCACTTAGAAAAAAAAAATATTTTATCTTGTTCAATCCCCTATGAGATATTAAATATAAAAGGTTTGTAAAAGTATTTTATGAATACTTTCTATTTTTTCTAGAGGGCATAAAAGAAGATCATTTTTTTATGATAAGAAGCAGCATTTGTGACATGTAAAACTTATTCCAATTTCTGTGGGTCCTTAAAATGTTTTCAAAGTCTAATTTACAATAATCTCAATTTTAGGCTTTAGACCTGTCTTAAAAAGTTATCATGAAGTTAATGTTACATTTGTAAAGTTGCACTCACTAAGTAGTAGTGTAAAAATACAGTATCATGCTGTAACAAAAATATAAAATGATACTAAGATAGAGCCATTAACCACTTACATATATATTACGGCCTGGTCAGAACTCACCAAACCCTGCACAACTAGAATATGGGCACTGTGTTATTTTCTCAGAAAAAATAGCTGCTTTAGAAGTAGCAAGTTTAATGTTGGTGCTGAATGTAAATAAATTCCTTTATATTGCAAGTCACTCTGGGACTTGAATTTTTCTTCATCCTTCAGTCCTTCATGTTCTTCATACCTACATTAAACTTGTTGAAGCCTGTAGAAACCCTGTATTATTCTGGTCATGAAAGGCTTTATAAATTGAAGTGCAATCAGTTGGAAGTGTGTGTCCTTGGAAATATCAAATGTCTAAAAGGGTCACAGGTCATGAAGCCTGGGATTGAGAGGAGGCATGAACCAACAAGTTCTTTTTCTCTCTGATCTGATGATTGGGTTATTTTTGCTCCTTTTAGCTGCCAACCAAAGAATAGAAATATACTTGAACACTATATAATAATAAAATAGTAATGGATCCATTGTACACGCTTTGAGTATGCGTTAATAGAAAAGCGCAATATAAATCTAATCCATTATTATTATTATTATTATTACATAGAGACATGGGCAAAATCTCAGAGAAGTCAGATGGACTTCCTTTAGCCTGTGTATGGTTAATATATTCGGGACCACCCAGAATGCTAGCCACAAAGTGCACGTGATTTAAATGAAAAAAAACACCTACTGAAAACATCTCCTCTGGGATTGAGCTGGTTGTCCTCCTCTTGCTCTTCCTCCTCTTCTTCCTCAGGGTACTCGGCCTCAGGTCTTTCCTCAGTCGGGCTTCCTATGTAGACTTCTCCATCATAGTCAAAAGGCTGCTGGCGGGCCCTAGGAGGCGGTGTCACAACCGGTTCGGGGATAATGTTTTTGATGTCTTCATTTTCCGGTTTGCCTCCTAGAACCACAGGCCTCAGTTGGGAGTCTGGGATTACTGTGGGCAGGAAGAGGAACTGGATTACACATATGGAAGTGCAATTACAGCCTTAGTACATTAGCAGAATTCCTATGTTATGTATTTTGCAGGTGTTGTTCTTGCTAAAACACTTACTGCAATTACTTACCATTTTTGAGCAATTTACTGATTTATTTGGGCAAAAGAAGACACAACAACAGACTAGAGTATCTCCATGCAAACAAGCATTACATTATAATTGTGCAGGTTTTAAATTAGCATCTGCACAGGCAAAGCACATTCAAGTTATCATCAAGCACTGTATATACAGGGCCATGCTGAGAGTTCCATGTCTTATATCAAACTGCTTGTTCTGTGCACAGACAATATCAGCAGCCTTAAGCGAGGGCGACAGTTCTTTGAAGTAGACAAGAGGAAAGGACGAATGCAGGAAAGCGTGTAAACAGCCGAAGCAGACTCTTGGATTCCACCCAGTCTCACCATTGAGAAAATCATCTGCACTGCCTTTGTCCCCATCCAGCGTTCTTTGAAAAAACGGCTTTACTACAAGAAATAAAGGTATCTTCATTTGCAGAGAAACCCCTGATTTTTACTCTTTGTGTCATTTGGCCCCATAAGGAATCAGCTCTTATTAACTGGGCCTGGTTCAGGGAGTACAACACAACCTGTGTTTCCCCTTCGTCCTCAGAAGGCTGGCTACTGTACAATGTCATATTTATACAAGTGTGTTTTCAATCTGTGGCTCTTTTCGTGCTAACATCTGTAAATAGGAGCAAGATCTGAAAGCAGGAAACTCCTACTGGCAGGACCGATGTTTTAAAAGTCCAGATGAAATTTATCGTTGTAAATCTCTTCCTGACCTCTCAGAAATGTTAATGCATCTCAGGTCTAATTAATGTCTAATCTTTGTGTCGGATCTTTTTGATTGATTAATGTTTTGATTTGAAAGTTCGGAAACACAGGTTAGTTCACAGGACTGTAACCGTAGTGGACCTCGGATCTCACCAGAACATTCAAAGCCATTGCCTCTGAAGCCAGACTGGCACCTGCACTTGTAGGATCCTTGAGTGTTCAGACACACAGCATGGTGGCTGCATTTGTGGGTGCCGGCTGCACACTCATCAAGATCTAGAATTGGAAGAAGCCTATTTGTACCTTTAGGAACAAAATGGGTCATACATGTTTTCCCTAAATGAACTTGTATACCTTACCTACACAGTCATATTTGCCGTCGACATATTTCAGGTCATAGCCATCCTGGCACTTGCAGAAGTAGCTGCCGAATGTGTTCACACACTGCCTGTTGTACGGGCAGAGGTTCTTGCCAGTAACACATTCATCAATATCTGACAGGGGAAAAGAAACAGCCATGTCATCACTCCCTCGTTTACTCAGACAAAAATCAACACGTGCCAAGTTAAGCCATATTCAGCCACATACATTTTACATACATTCTGTGCCTGTTATTTGTGGAAAGTGTATATTTTTGACTTTTGTCAATCATGCAGTTGTAGGGAGACATCCAGTCAGAGCCATTTGCTTTTTACTTATTTTTCAAGTGATCACAAACATGATCTGTATCTTTCAGGCATTTTCTAAGTAACTTTAGGGCTACAATAATTTAGGGTCCTAACTAATTATTTCAGTCTGAAAGATTGCTCCTCTGTCTTTTGCTCTGGTTCTAATGTATTCCTAAAAACAACAAATATATATTCCCCAACTCACAAAAGTATATTTCTATTGTATGTCTAATGAGTAGGTTATATCATGTCCATTTTTTTCTCTAACCCAGTACCTTCCTGTTGTTATCAGCCAGCTTGGCTCAGTCAAAGCTTAAGTAGTTTCCAAGACTTCTTTTAACTGCACCCATTTAAAGCCAAATATGTAAAACCCACATAATACAATATAATGCAGACTTTTCCCATTATGAAAACACACACCGTCTGTGCGACTGACAAATAAAAATCTAAAAAAAAAAAAAAAAATTCAGCCTAAACCACTCTTTCCCATCTGCATACTTGGTTTAACAGAAGGGTTTTAGTTGCGTCTGATTTTTCACTCTCCTCAAGTCCTGCTCAGTCCTGTCTGTTATCGTATTTCATATTCTGACATGTTTTGTTTTTTTTTGACAGTATATCATCACTTTGCTAATAATCTGTTATTGTGTACTCATGGGTCCTCACCTACACAAGTCCTTTCATCTTGTCCCAGTTGTAGGCCTGCAGAGGGGCACAGGCAGCGAATCTCCCCGTCTACTTCCTCACAGCCGTACTGACAATGAGCCAGTGAGCAAGTCCTGGAATCTATATTCACACACATATAAAAAAAAAAAAAAAAAAAAAAAAAAAAACCCACAGAATTGAAGATTTTTAAATTTTTTTTTGTGTTTTCTGCTGATCTTGTTGGACCGAAACTCAATGAAACTCACTGGCACAAGATCCATCTGGCATTAAGGTGTATCCATTAAGGCAGTAGCACTTGTAACTTCCGTGGGTATTCATGCAGCGATGCTCACAGGGACGCGGTTTCAGACCACACTCATTCAGATCTGGAAATATTAGTCATTAAAAGTTATTTATTTCACTTGCAAAACTCCCTCTTTTCTTAAAGTTCAAAAGGATGAATTTGGATTATTACTTGGCTCATATTTACCAGACATCTAATACTCACCTTGATTACATGTCTTTCCGGCGTATCCAGGAAAACACTTGCATTTGTTGGGACCAACACACTCTCCGTGCTTGCACCCATGCTCACATTGAGCTGGTAAAACATTTAACATGAACAAAATACCACCAGAAATATTGTTGGTTAGAGAATGATGGATTACTGTCAAACCACAGAGAAAGGTTTTTCAATCTAGACAGTCATTTACTCCACATTTTCTTGGACAGGAATTTCTTTTACAGATAGGATACCAATTGATTTTTCCTCTGTATTTCAAGGTATTATTTTGTAAAATCAAGGATTTCTATCAACCGACAGCAAATAAATAATATACTAGGAATAATATTTTATTCATTTGTTATAAGTCATGTGAACTGTTCTTACCCTCACACTGTCCTCTACTGTTTTTCCTCCACCCATAGCAACACTCCAGTCTCCTGCCATAGCGACACACGCCTGGTTGGTTACCAGTAAGGACTTGTCGGTTGTGTCTTTGTAGAGGAAGACAGAAGTAGAAGGTAGGATGTGTTATTTCACTGTCTCAGAAGTATACTGTACAGTATATAGCTCAATATATTGAATACATAAAACATTCAGCTGCAAATGCGACCGTTAAGCAAATACAACACACTATAATTTCATATTAAAACCTATTTGACCACAATCATATTCTATTAAACCCGTCCCAAATGTCAGATTTTAAGCAGTGTGTTGCTAATGATGGCTCTAATGATAGTAGTGGTGAGAAACCACTGTGTCCTCATAAAGACTCGCTTCCTGATAAAAGTAGGGCCCCTGTGGAGCAACAGCCAGCTGACAGGATGTCGGCTACAGATGGAGAAAAACACACTAATCATACACTTCCTGCACTTCACAATGATACCTTATGCACAAGCCCGTTTCTTTCTTTGTTAATCTTGATTTTCATACGAGTCAAGTTATTGAAGACGGTAAAGTTATTCCCAGTTGTAACCAGCAGTACATGCATTCAAAATAACCTACAGTACATACATATTACATTGCATATGTGTATTTTTAACCTGCAAATTAAATTAGGACATTAAGATGCCATTCGCTTTGACAATTTCAGCATCACAAATCTATATCTGACTTTTACAGTTAATGCCAGTCATCAATTTCCATAACCTCGACTTTAGTCCTAAATACCCCAGATGTTTAGGTGTCAGCAGCAGCATCCTAAAAGCAGCCTTGGCTCCAGTGGGACTAGAGGAATCTGAGACTTGATAGAAATCAACCAGAATAGCTCACAGGAAAGAGGCTCTAAGTGTGACAGGTGCTCTTCAGTTATCAGCAGTTGCTGTGCCACATTTAGCTGACACAGTGTTGTCTGGTCTTTAGAGGAAGGGGAAATGTAAACATACAGCGCGTTATAGTCAAAACAACCATGTTTCATGCAAATTACTGGGGCTTGTGTTACTCATCAAGCCCCTCTTAAAGTAAAGGCATGTGAAGAAACTAGCACTTAAACTTTTTTTTAGCCACAGATGGTGGCCCAAACTGTCTTCAGTGTAGTAATTTTAAGTATATATATATATGTACTGTTCATCACAAGCTAGTAACCCACCATGCAAGATTAAACACCAGGACTTACCTACTGGCATCTGCATGACCAGAGTAGATGTGGAGCAGGAGCAAAAGAGCACCGACCAAGGTGAAAGGCTGCATGTCTGCAAGCAGTGAGCGTAAGCAGCCGTAGAGCTATGTTTCCCACGGAGCTGACTCTGGTTGCTGCTACTATTCCACCCTGGGGCTTATACTCATTAAGGTGCTTAGACAGGAGCAGGTCTCTTTGCTCAAGGCACACAGGATTTCATGTATTTCCAGAACACAAATTGAAAGTCTCCTCCAGGAAAACAGTCTCTCCAAACTCTCTCTCTCTCACTCTCTCCAAGGCAGTAGCTTATACTCTGTGTCCCATAATTTTCTTCCTTTTCTTCCTCTCTGAAATTCCAGAGATGGGTTTAGACTCTGTGAAGTGACACTGCAGTCTGAAGGAGAGGTTGTGACTTTTGGAGGCAGGGGTGGGTTTGTAAGGGGGGTGGGGATTATGTTTAGGGGTGCTTCTCTCTTCACTGAAATCCTATACAGGTCCACATGGAAGTCTTTCAGTAGATCACTAGTAAGACACATATCAATATGCTATACACTTATTAGACGCAAAGGTTTCCCACTGCCTCCGATGTGTGTCTTGTGGAATAGTACAAATAAGCCTTACACGCATTGCCTTTTCTATTTATGACGAATGTATCAGCTAATTGTGTGTCTCCGGCAAGCGTAGGCCTGTCATTAGCAACTGCGGCTCTTTGATGTCTTACTCACAGGTAAAACATAAACCTTTGCTTTCTCACACATGCTAATTCCAAGTTCAGTCATAAAAGTGTTTAATGAGTATTCACACTTTTAAGGTCAGCTCCAACATCTGGTCCTTGGTCGTCTGTACCCTCAAAAAAAAAAAAAAACGACAGGTGATGGTTTCTTTTCTCTTTTGCATTTGTGGTTTACACACTTGTGTCTTGTTACGGCTGTCAGTTGGAGGACACACTTTTTCCAAACATTTGGCGGTCCTGTCAAGAAGGAGATATGTTTCTGTTTGCAGTTTCTTTTGTCTCATTTTGTTAATATACCAAAAAAAAAAAAAGTCAATTTGGAAACTCCTGTTGTTTCAGCCATTTGGTTTTGGTTTTGGAGTCCTGTAATGAAAAACTAATTATTGGGACACAGGAATGTTATTGACTTTATCACTCTCATCTTGCTGAATCCTCATGCAGCGTACAGCATGTTAATACAGATACAAGCAGTGGTTACCACAAGTATGCAAAGCTGAGCAGTGGTTCAGGCAGGAAATATGTAATAATAGTGAGTGTGGAGACAACATGGTTCGGATTTTCAGTATAAATGAAGCTGGAATTACAAGAAAAAATACATTAGGAAGATCACATAACACCTTGAATTTGACACATGTTTACAAAGCTGATGTTTTTTTTGTTTTTTTTTCTCATGGGATTATGTTAAAGTAAAAATGCCGTGAATTCTTCCATGACAAATAGGGTTTCATTATGGGCTTCAATATTTACTGGAATGAAGAAGAACAATGTACTGTATTAAGACCTTATCACAAAACAGAGATGTGAAGTTTTAGCTTGTGTCCTTAAAATTAATATGAAAGTAATAGATTTGTATTGTACAGTACATGATATTATATAGAATGAATCAATCACATCAATCAGTCACGGACACAGTTTGTGTATCATTGGTCATATATCCCTAAAACCTCCTTGGAAGATAATAAGCACGCACATTTGGTCTCAGAATTACGTTGAGTGACATTTATTTCCTGCAAACCAAACACTGCCTCTATGATATGAGCCTAACCTTGACATAACCCTAATCGTAAAACAACCGTCAAACTTGTAGATTTATGTTATGGGTGTCTACATTTCATCCCCACAAGTGATAATGTAACAAATTTTCAGACCGTTCCTTTTCAAGTGTTTTTTTTTTCTTCTTTTTGAATGGGGTTCCTTTTTCAAACTGAGGGTCAAAGGGCATAGAGTGTTATACAGATCTTAAAGCCCCTTCAGGCAAGGTTGTGGTTGATGTTATTGGGCTATAGAAAATAAAATCGACTTGGCTTAACATAACTTGAGGCACATGCATCCCATTTATAGTCTGCAACCTGAATCTATATGTGTGACATCTTAAGAATTTGGATCACGCAAACAACCCACTATACATTAGAGGTGACCATGCTATATTGGTTATGTGGGTGTTGCACAGGGGGGTGGATGTTGTATCACATCTGAAGCCTTTATTCTTACAACAGCGCCCTCATCTGTTCAGGCTCCTGCTGTGACTGCCTGGCTTTCTTAGTACAAGATTTCACTTTTCTCATTTCTCTTAAAACAGGAGGAGGCACGATATAGTTGCCAAGAGCTAGACTAAAGACCCCTTGTCATAATATTTTGCGTGTTATATAAACAGAAGTAAATTTGACCTCCAATGTTAGAAAACTACATGTTTTTATGTTCTCGACTGTATGTGAATGTTGACTCCTTAAAGTACTTGCGATTGTGCAACAGAAATGTCTGTGAGTGGAATTTTACCAAAAGGCCAAAGATAATTCATGTTTTGTCTCTTTTCCGTCACTAGAGGTCCTCGACTCACTGCATATCTTTTGGGTTAACTGCTGCAAGCTGCACAAAAACCTGAATGCAAGATTATAATCTATTGGAAAGACTGTTGGCTAGTTGTTTTTTTTTTTTGCAGTTTTCAGTTAATAAAATTAAGCTCTGGAAAGGAAAGTTGAACCATGAGTATGAGATCCAAGCTTTAATATGTCTTGGAGATTTTTCATACCATTTTGTTTTTATGACTTAAAATTAGCTGAGGCTTACATTAATGTACCCTCCAGGCAGCAAATTTTAACCACCTTTTGCAATATGTATTTTTCTTTTTGAATTAGTCATTGCCTGTATGCGGAAACGTCTTCGTTCACTTCAGGCGCCTCGCATTAAGCAAGGCTTTTACTATAAAAGGAGAGACGTGGCTGTTAAAGAGTTATTTTGAAAGTGATGTGTGTACACAACCACATCCTGCCCTGCGTTGGAGTGATATGAGCAATGAAAGCACTGGGTTTAGATGTAAAAATGGGCCACAGCTCATCAGAGATGCACCGATGCACTTATATGTGGTGATTTGTTTAAATACATTCAAGCACCCTTAGACTCCAACTCCAAACGGGTGCATCATGCAATAAGCCGGACGGTGCAGCAGTGCAGGAAGGGAGCTCCGACTTCCCCTTGCAATAATAGATGGGACCTTGAGAAATCATTTTGACTGGGTGTGCACAGCAGTATCAATCATGCCCAGCCTTTGGTATTAAATGTGACAGTTTCTAAGGACAGAGGATTGCGCAAGTTATTAAAATGTTAAGTTGACTTTCTGAAGGCTTAAGATCTCTATAAGAATGAGCAGCAGACACTTCCTCTTCTATATTTTTCAACATGCAACGTCCATATATTGCTTCACGTTTGATTTTTGAAGTTTCATATTTGAAGTTGTCCTCTATGTGCCCTAAAATAAACCTCTAACTCTTCTAAATTCACACACATACGATCTGATAAACCCAGGTGTACCTTCTGGAACATCTGCTGCCCACAGATTACACAATGACAGGCTGCAGCTAAGTGAGGTTGAAGCCAGTGCAACAACAGAGACACACCTTGGGGGATTCAGGCTGTCTGCAAGATCACACACACATTTACTCCTCAACATGATGGTTGTGATGGGGCTATGGCCTCAGACGGACACATCCTGCTTGTCTCTCATTAATAATACAGCGTAGTTGTGTCGTGCTGTGATGGGGAAGTTCCAGACTTCTCATGGGAGTTGATGTGTAGCTCACTATTATTTATTAACAGGGTTGTCTGTGGCTCTTATGTTGACCAATCTGCTGCAGAAGTGATAATGTTCCATCAAAGAAGTAACACTGAATGGATGTCTTCTTATAATAATAGAGGTATGCTTTTGTCTGCCTCATGTGTGTACTAAATAAAGACAAGTCTACAACACACACACACACTAATAATTATCAGTCCCTTTTAATTCATTGTCCTTGGTCAGTTAATGTTCTGCCTACAATAATGAAGTACCCATGTTAACATAATACCTAAACAAGGGTACTAAATGTTTTTTTGAATTTCTTCTATTTTGTGGTCAGTTAACAGGGAACTTCCCTTGTATACTTCCCGCCATGCAGCTACATCTAATTCATGTTGTTTTTACAAAGCTTCTCATATTAACCTCTATAAATTAGACTGTGGCATACGTTTCCCCCTGACAAACAGCACTACTAGTATCCTGACAGTTCCACATTCTCTGTTTTAGTTGAATTGATGCACATGCAAACACTTCATAGTTATCACTGTACTATTATTATACTACTAATAATACTAGTTCCTGGTATCTATGACAAATGTGTATTTAGTATATGTACATAGCAGCACAAATGACTACAATGCAAGTTTATAGTGCATTTGGCTTTACTCTTTGAAGCTTGTAGGGGTTCAATTTGTCACTTGAGCGTTTAAAGTGGCATGACCTTAAAGGTCAGAGTTTACACTAGTCCTTTATTCTTCTTAACAGGGACAGCTCATGTTTGTTGTAGTTACAAAACTATGCAGCCCAGAAGAAAACCTGCCACACATCAGCCCAATTTTCACGGAAACTGCATACCTAACAGGATAAGACATGCAGCGGTATCACTTGTAAATCTATCGTTGCATGCCTGTTTTAAAGTGCCCAAACTATTGTTGGTATTATAGGTTGTTGTCAGTGTATCTTAAATGACTTTACTTTTATTACAGACTTGTGTGATTATCACCAAAAGTCTATGAAAATGAAAATCAGATTTCATTTCCTGTTTCTAGACAGAATGGGTTATGCAGCCACTGCTGCAGGAAAAAAGTACGAGAGGGATTTGAAAACAGGCTCCAACAGTATGGCTTTCTTAAGTGCAATAGTTATGCTGTTTTGGGTCTTGCACTGTATATTATTACACTATACTGTTTAGTAACATATTTTAGCCTCTTAGTACTATATGTATATGCACCTAAGGTAATTAAGAGAGATCAGAATGAACATTTCTGTGTTATTAGTCAAACTCCATATTGTGCTGATTGAATTTCTTATCTTTCTGTAATTTTATTTTCAGCTGTCAGCTTTGTATGTAGTTGCATAATGTCAGAGGTTTGGACAGACACAACTGAGGCTTGTGTGTTGCACCTACAGGTTGTAGCTGTGCACGGCATGAAGTGGAAACAGCCTGCAACAAAGGAAGGCAGAAAATGTCACAAATAGCAGAAGTCGGAAGTTACAGTTCAGAAACTTTGAACCAGGCTTTGTCTTGATGGCTTCCACAGACCTGCTTTGAGTGGCACACATACAGAAAGCTCTTAAAGTGCTTATCCACATTAATTAGTGGGAGATTAAAACATTTTAGGACCAAATCTGAATGCCATAGCTTTAGAAACTTTATTTCACAACAAGAATTTTAGACTTCTGCCAGCATGAGTGCAGGACACGTTAGATGAAAAAAGTAATTTGTGAGCTTTAATAACGTTACAACAAACATAAACATGGCTGCAAGCTAGGATCAACATATAAATCCCTGTGTTTAGCCAATATACTGCCCAGACTCGAACTCTGGGAGCAGTGATAGCTAAGCACATTCTTCAGACTGTTTTCATCAAGCAGTCTGAATCCAGGACCAGAGCCCTCCTACATTCAGTGCACTTTACTGAAACAAAAATATACATTAGGATCATGTAATATACAAATCAACTGCAATACGTCCACATAAAGCAGATAAATTCATATATCATTTAAAACTAAATATCTCAGCCTCAAAATTTCTCAAATATACAAACAGACTGCTGCACCAAAGTTACTATAACTTAGAAGAACAGCTTTTAGTACTGTTAAACACATTGTCTTGTCAAAATGTACATTGTTAATGGTTGTATATTAGGAATTAAACATGTTCCTTTCATGTACCTAAAATGCTTCCAAACAAGAAATGCATTGTAAATAGCATTGTGAAATATTTTTAACATTTTGCCTATTTATGTATAAGTTCAATATAGTTCATTTTACAGCAGAGGTTTTCTTGTGCCGTCTGATGTTGCAGTTCTCAAACCACTTCCTTACACACCTAGAAAACTACTGGGCTCAGACAACAAGTTCCTGTTACAAGCACATGACAATGACATACAGTCAATGCATAACAATGAGTGACAGATCTCTCCGTTAAAAAAAACAACATAATAATAATAAATACTACTAAGACTAATATTAATCATTATCATCACTATGATGCAGCACAAACAACCTCACACACATATGTTCGGAACAATAAAAGGCTGTACATTGTAGGAGTTCATTTTCATCATCTCAGAGGAATGCTGGTGTTCAGATAAAGCAGTAAGAAAAACCATAGATTAAGTAATACTCCTCTGACTACACAAGAAGTTGACACATTCAGGAGCTCTGAGGATTTGTCAAGAAATGTAGACCGCTTCGTTGTAATGGTATATGCAAACCAAAAGGACTTAACTAGTTGTTTGTTTAATAATGTCAGTCATGCATAGTTGGTGTAATTTGTGTTAGATTTACATGACAAAATGAGAGACTGCTACAACTCTGCACAGGCAAAAGAAAGAAAAAAACACCATCTGAATTTCTCAATCTAAACTTGACTTGATAAGTGTTGGTCAAAGTGAATGCAAAAAAAAAAAAAAAAAAAAATCACCAGATGGGAAAGTTTTTAAAGTACTGAAGTAAAATTTGGACCATGTGATAGTTAAAGATCAAATTTACGATAATCAGGAGGTCACATTTCTCTACATTGTCCTGCTCAGTGAACTAACTTCCAGTTCTTACATCACATGATCACTGCCACTCTCTCTTCCTACTAAAAATTTCAGCATGTTGATGTGCTGTGGCATCTCACTTCGCACTTATTCTTTTCACTTCCTTTATGTCTGTCACACATGATCATGTTCTCTGGATAGCTGCGGCCCTTACCTCGTTCTCATTATATTCTTCAGTATTAATGAAATAACAATCTAACACCTTTTTTTCCTTTATAGTGAGTCTTCATGCGGTTCATATTATAGCACTGGGGGCAACAGGGGAGCGGGGCATTAGCACTGAGAGGGCATTAGAGCTGCCAGACTCACAGCTGGTGAGCTACTGAGCTCACCGCAGCGATTCTCTTGCGGCTGAAAGGTTGCCTGCACATGTCACATCGAATCACACTGACCTGCATCTTCGTCAGTACACTCAGGACACATCTGCCTAGCTAATGAGATTGCAAAAATCTACTCCAGCGAGCTAAAGAAGATGCAAGCGCTCTATCTTTATGTAACCAAGTTTGAACTTTCCTTCCTCATGTGATTGTCAAACTGCGTGCCTTTACAGGTTTTAGGGCAAGTCAGGACAAATTTCTGTGAGTGCATGTCTAAGCCCTAAAGTTTTGCATTTCACACATACCTGTTTGTGAGGAAGCCTTGAAATCCAACATTTAGACAGTGATTTGGATCCCCTTCAGGCCCCACCTATAGGTTACGTTTGGCTGGTTTGATTTCCTTGTTTATATTTGTTAAACATATTTTGTCATGCACTTTTTGTGCGTGTGATAACTACAAGGTACATTTTCTACTACTCCGCTAAGTAGTAGGAGTGTGTTTTTCATGATTGTATCTAGGTTAATAATAGCTCTCTGGTTAGACTGGTCAGACAACTCCAACTTTTTTGTATTTGCTGTTTGTATTTGTTTTTCAGTAAATGGACACTGAAAAATAATTGGGCATGTGTTCAGTTTTGGATATTGAAAGGTGTCAGACACTTTCTTAAGTGTAACACCAAATTTGGGGGAGTATTTTTGTCGCACGTAGCAACCATTGTAGTGTGGGACTGGATTGGCCTGCTCACACCCTCTGTTTTTGTGTCCACCTATCACACAATAGCAGCGCTGCTTTTTCCCACCATGGATATAATAATGGAGACAAAGATGAATTGTCTTGTCCTTGGTGCACTCTGAATGGTGAACATAAAGACTCTGAACCTCCCTACATACAGACCAGTGAACCTTTTCTTTCCCTTCTTTGGCTTGTAATCATAGTTTACTGATTACAAGTGGCAAAAATAAATACATCTCATATGAAGCGATGAAATACTTTAATGATATAAAATAATATTTGACATCAAAACACACTTTGCAGAGATGAAAAAAAAACATCAGATATGTACTTTTGACATTAACATATTACTCTTCCCTAGAATAACTATGGATATTTATGATAATAACACTAGGCCTATAGATAAAACACAGTGTCATATGTGTAGATTTTGTGGATTTTTTCCAACATTTAAAGGTATATCAACAGTGGTGGATTTTGCTGATTCTACAATTAAAAACACACACATAGAAGAGCAGCTGAACATTGCATGTGGTCAGTGAAACTTTTCTTTTCCCACACTGAATAATAAAAGTGGAAACCATAGTCTGTCGAAAACAAACCATTACTAAAATTAGCCCCGTTCCTTGTTACCAGTAAAGACTTGACTAGAATGTCATCTCAACCATTTTTAACTTCTTTTCTCGCTTTTCTTTTATGTAATGAATAGCACAGGCCTCAGCAGGTTTAGTAGTAATATGATATATTCACATTAATTCCATTAGAGCAGAACACATTTCTCAACATGGGTGTGTTGTGGCTCGCTTAAACCTTCAAAATGTGATCCCTGCCGTAACAGAGAAACGTGTTAAGACAGGTTAGAAGTTTTAACATTTCTTCCCAGAGGCTAAGTTTCATGCATCCTCTTGACTTGCACACTGCGTGGAAAGCACAGCAGCAAAAATTATCTACCTCAGAGTTGAGCTCCTCTATACTTAACATATCCGCTACATCCTCTTTGTACATCCCCACACCACTTATTTTTAGAATGAAACATCACTGTCTTGTAACTGTACGTGGTTTTACAGTTGAAATACACATCTAATCCATGGCACATCTGCGTCAAATTACGTGCCGCGCCTTTATTTTTACACCTAATCACTTATATTTGCACTCACTTTAGCATTCTTGCCACATGGAACTCATTATGCCATAGCTGTTTTGATCAGCACTGCATTCTGATCATGTTAAAAAAAAAATGTGTAGAAAGCTGTCTGCTGCCATGGAAACAGAGAAAGCAAGATGTGACAGGCATTCAGGTTTTCAGCTGAACACGCTGATAAAGCAGAGACACAAAGATGGGTTTCACCTTGCTGCTGCCTGCAGCTGTGTGATCCTGTCACACCCCTTCTTGTGTAATAATAATAACATGCAGGAACAAGTCTTGTTTTTCTATGCAGGTTTTCCTGTTAAACAATGTGAGGGATGGTGTGACATGAATTTGTTAGCTCCATATGAGCTGATGTCACATGTAGTCGTATTAGCAAAGCAGAATATTTGACCAAATGAGATAAATCAAAGAAATGATTACCCGGACGGTCTGCATACGGCATTAAGACGCGACTTATGAACTGTGTATCGCTATAATTTCACAGATTATTCTGAAACCATGTAAAAGACAACTCTAAAAAGTGATATTTGTGGCTTTTGATAATCTGTAAGTCCTCTACAGCGTAGTTTCATTTTCAAAGCGCATTGCGTAGACAGCCACGAGCAGTCTAAGGGGCATCTGTGTTCTTCATAGCAGGCTGCAGTCTGTCCAAGTCACAGCCGGCCCAGAGGGTCCCCGTCACAACACTGGCAGGTGGCCTCTTAGTGCCTCAGGCCAAGTTCATCACAATCAGCCTTTAGTGTCAGTTCAGCATCATTTGCATCGCCTTTGGAGGACAGTGATCAGGTCTTGAATCAGGGTTGACATCATAGTTATGCAGACAGTAGACATGGGTAAATACTGTATGGTTCATATTGACAGTTAGCTAAAGTTTTGCTACTAACCACTAGGAATCAAGGTATTTTAACATATTCCCCCTTAGATTTCTTGACTGAGATACCAAACACTTGAGCTGCGCTGAAAGGATTTGAAGTCTGTCCAAGAAGCTAAGTGCGTCATAATAGTTTCACAAAGTGCAGAGACAAACGGGCAGTGGTGGTGTCCTGTGTCATGTAGTACTGGGCTAACATGTTCTCTAAAGCACACATTGTTAAAGGACACTGACAGAACTGTTATGAGACCAAGCTGTACATAACGATGGGACAGCGGCTGAAACAACAGATGTTTCAGTTTTGGTGCTTTTTGTTGTTCCCTAAAAACGACAAATGAAAACTAAACTAACAGGCTCTTTTTCCCATACTAAAATTACTTTAGTTAAACTGTCTCATGGGAAGAAGATGAATGTGAATCCGTGCCAGTCCCTCAGCAGAGCCTATTGTTTTTGTTTCAGCACAGCTGTTCTGGTCTATACTGTAGTTGTAGAAGACGTACTGCAGTTACGTAATCCCCTCCCCCCAGATCAGACAGTTCTTTAGTTTTCCTTCAGTAATTTGTCTTTTTGTGATAGTGTGGATATTAATTCTGAATCTTCTATGATCAAAAGTTTGAGAAAATATAAACAGAGCTCAATTAGTCAGTCAGCTTCTGAATATTTGGCTCAACTGGTGACAGTGTAATGGTACAAACTGAACCTGGAAGCTACAGCTGAAAGCTCAGTAAAAAAAAAAAACAAGGCGTGTTCCTGCTTCGAGTGTCAAGACAAGTCTCTCACAGATGCAATAAATGATGTCATCAGTACAAGCCCCTTAAAAAGACTGACAAGTTTTCATTAGCAAATTGGGGATGTTTACCCCAACTGAGCTGACCCCTGTAGTTATGGTGTCACCATCTTAGTATAGTGACAAAGTTATGGCCCCACATGCAAACCCATCAGCTGCAAGAATTGTTCAACCATCTTAAGCTAGTGTGCCAGGTAGCAGCGGCTACAAATTAACCGAAAGCCATTAATGTCCACCTTGTCAGTTAACTTCATGATATTCTATACACAAGAACAGGAGCCAAGACAGTGAGAATTTACATTTTTATTTGCATATTTCACATGTGCATTCCAGATTTGCCTTTACAAAAAACAAAAACAGCTCACTTACATGAGTTGCCAAAGTACAAAAAAAAAAAAAAAAAAAACCATAGGTGTTGGTCCCCATATCTTACAAGACACTCATACTCTTCAGAACCATGATGCACCACAGCAATAGATGACCAGAAGACCATGAAGCCATGTGCCCTTACTATACAAAAGACAATCTAGGCAAGTGGGTGTTGGTATAGCCATCATTTAACCAGTAGTAGAGGAACTTGAATGCATAATTCAGAAGAGGTGAAGGGCTTGCAGAAGGTGTGGTGCATGGAGGACTGGTCTTTCATTATGCAGACTTCTCCTGTTCAATGGCTGGAAAAAAAAAAAAAGAAAAGACCAAGTTAATATTTTGCGTGAGAATGCACTTAAGCAGGTGCCAAAGGGGCTGAATTAGTGCAGAGGCCTAGCACATACTTTCTTTTGTTGGCAGCGGGTTCTTCTCCTGGGTCTCAATCTTCTTCAGTTTAGACTTATCAAATGATGTGACCTCACTGACGTCAGCTTTGTCAGACATGTTTGTAGGTGTTCTGTGGGAGAGGAGGGAAAGAGTCCTTCAGTCGAGTTGGATCAAAAACACACCTGATAAGCTGCAGATAATTGTGCGTTTTATCTTGAGATCCTAGCAGTGCATTGTTTAGGAGGAGACACGTGTACGTGAACAGCGGAAGAACCACCGCCCTTCAGAGCGGTTTGAGGAGCACAGTATCTGCAGCAGGTTATGAGGAAACCGTAACCCACAGGTGCTGCATGTTAAGTTAAACACACTAAAAACAACTACAAAGTAATCATACAGCATTGTATTCACTGTTACAGTCCAAGTAGCGCAAAACAGGTTATTCTGAAAGTTTCGACTGCGATCAGTATAAGCGTTTTATGAGTTTATTGGTTCTTTACCCACTATGAACACCGGATAGTGGCGTATATCGAACCACAAAAGGAAAAAAAAGCCTTTTATCTCAACTACATTGCAGCACAAATCATAAAAACAAAGAGAAAGGCACTCACCGGGGGGTTTTGACCACAGAGATGTAGACAGACGTCTGGATGACGCAGGAGCGGAGTGGCGTTCACGGGCTCAATCACGCAATAAATACTGCGCTGTATGCAAATGAATGACTGACGTCACAACCAGATTTCAGAAATAAATACACAACGATTGATATAAAATCACTATTTCAACCGAGTCCTAGGTTCACCAAAGTCACCAAATTAATCTCTATAATATAATAATAAAGTTTGGTCAGGAGTTGGCAGTTGCATTGCATTTAAGTGAATGAAAAGTTAATTTTCTCCTCCCCTTTTTTCACACGTTCATCATCTAAATGGTTCCGTGCATTTAGATACCGAACAAAATGTACAGATGGATTTATTAAGAGGAAGAGTAACGTGGTGTAGCTCATAGTGTTTTATTTAGAATCCATGGTGACACCATGTGGACAAACAAGACAACAGCATCTACTCTGTTCTATAAAATAAAATAAAATAAAATAAAATAAAATATTCAGATGGAGCAGGGAGATGATGCTTTTCCCACAAAAGCTGCCAGATTCACCTCAAAATTATTTTCCATGGGGAATTTGTCTGTGCAGTTCAATAATTAACAAATACAGCATATTTAAAAAAAAAATAAAATACAGATAATTGCGATGCATGACTTCATACAAGTTATATGCGATCAAGGATAAAAAAACCAGACCTGAATAAATACTGACAGTGTAGCAATGACAAATTAAAAGTAACAATTAAACAGGGGTAATAATGCCACATAATATACAGTCTTATGTGTATTGTGATCTGAATTATATGTAGTGAAGGTGGAAAATAATTAAAAAAGAGTTTGTTCATTTATTATAGTTTTTACAGAAATTACAAGACATGCGATGAGTTTTTTTAAAAAAGTGGATAAAAGTCTTGATCAAGACCTGAAGAACTGTGTCAGTTCAAGACAGTAGTCTGTGATTTCATCTACTGGTGAAGTAATTTAAATAGGTTCTGTTATACATGGCCTCATTGTCTACTCTGACTACACTTCTCAGG
>JAPQRQ010000015.1:20726442-20741363 GCA_037367365.1 Apogon talboti
TAGGCCAGGTCAATTTTATTGAATGATAAATCCAGGTAGGTCAGATTAGGCAATGCTGTGAATTCTGTTCCATTAAGTGCTGCTGAAAATCCATTTCCCGAGAGGTTAAGACATGCAATATCTTCAGAGACCTTAAGTTGCTCTGGACTAATGAAAAAAAGATTATTTGAGCTCAGAATTAGCACTCGTCCAGAGTCAAAGCACTCTTTCCTAACAAGACTGTGCGATATCTCAAAAGAAAAATCTTTTGGATGCGACATAATAGGTGAAATTGAAAGGTCACCTGACCTCTCACTATAGCCATTATTTGGATGTGGAGAGTTTTTTACTGAAATGGGATACAGTCTGTTTTCTGCAAGGTAAATCATTTTCAGATGGTGAAAATTGCTGAATACGTTGGGAGTAAGCTGAATAATGAAGTTTGTTCCTAAATTCAATGCAGACAGATTTTTGAGCCCATACAGAGGCTTGAGTGTATGTGGCCCAATTGTCTGGAAAACCAAACCCTGTAAATGTAATGTTCTAAGTGACTCAAGGCTTGAAAAGTCACTGGAAAGATTTAATGTTAGAGGGTAGGACTTCAATGCAAAGTTGAATGAGAGATCCATTCTTTCCACTTTGTGTAATTTTGTTAAAAATTTTGCTTCCCCAATAATTGCTTGTTGTAAGAAGTTAAATGCGAGAAACAGTTGCTTGAGGTTGCTCAGCTTCTCAAACCAGGAGGATTTCAGGTGGTTTAGTGAATTTCCTCCTAGATTCAGTATTTGAAGCTTTGTTAGACTGTTAAATGCATTAGGATGGATATGAAGAGAATTGTTTTTGCAAGGGACACAAGGAAATGGAGCATTTTGACATCTTGGACAGTTTCCTTGTATTTTCAAGGCCTTTAAATTATGTAGCCCAATTAAATCATCCTCATATATGTACTCTATTCTGTTAGAAGCCAGATTTAAGGTGTGAAGTGACTGGGGTAGTCTTTTAGGAATATAGGTTAAGTTATTATACGACAAATCCAGAGTCTGCAGGTTGGTCATGTGTCCAAAACTGTCATTCATAATTTGAACAGATTTGTTGCATCGATTCCAGCTGAAACAGTTTTTCGTTAACCACAGGCTTGTCACATTTGCTAGGCCGGAAAGAACGCGTTGATCCAAATACAGGATCTTGTTGTTGTTAAGTTCCAGGTTTCTCAAACTGACTGGCAGATTGTCAGGGACTTTTGTGAGACAATTGCCACTCAATTTCAGCGTATGCAATTTTGTCAGATTCTTGAACGCCTGAGAATCGATGGTCACCACTTTGTTTTTGTTTGCCTCGTTGAGATTGAGTACCGTGAGATTCAGCAGTTCAGAAAATTGTGTCTTTGAAATATTCTTGATGTAATTCAGCGATAAGTCGAGTACGGTTACATTAGGAGTTATCCCGTCAGGCACATATTTCAGGAGACGTCTGCTACAGTCAAACACGATCTTAGAGGCGTTGTCGGCTGACACGTCACAGGGGAACTTTCGTTTCATCCACAAAGGTTTACATGCAGTAGGCTGGATCTCATGATGGCAACACAGACAAAACAGCACCAGGCACATCCAACCTCTGACAGGCTGTAAATAAACAATAAGAAACACACATTGAAGAGACTTAAACTTGAACTGCAGTTTGTTATGAAGCTGGGGGTTTTATATCCAGCAGGGGGCGGTAGGCTCTCAGTTGTTTGACATCTAACTGGAAATAAAGCTTGATATTTTATCAGAAACATGACGCTGGAAATACTTTTCTCATTCACTTTACTTTAATTCCTCATTAAATAGGGCAAAAATAAACCCTAGTATTATATGCAGTTTATCTTGTGTCATTTTGTTTTAGCTCTTTATGGTAATGCTCATATTCACCCAACGTGGCACATGGCAGAAAACAGTCAGTAAATTGCCTGGCATGCATTTACTATATCTTCCAGTTCTGGACTTTTACTGAAAAATACAAGAAAATCTATTGTTTAAACAATGACTTGGAATACAGTGTGTATCTATAGAAATTACTGCATAGTAGGATAATATATAATAGGTGGTATGGTTCTAATGGTAATGATAAAGGATAAGTTTGACACTTAGTTCGAGTTGGAGTTGAATTTACTGTAAAACACACCATTTTCATTACAGTTTCCAGCAAACATAAGCACTCAAACATTTTTGGAGTAATTAATGTACAAAATATAACATTAGGACATGCATTATGTTATGTTGTAAACTTTTAAGCACAGAACCACACAATTAAGGGATAGATAATAATAAAAGAATACATAGAAATATTAAAGCAGCATAAATGTTGGATGTAATCTGTCAATTGATAAAACCTACACTTCCCACTATGTATAAAAGTAAACCCTGAGAGCGCATCTGTAAAACTCACCATTTTGCATGTACTCTTTTTAAATTCTTAATATGTCCTCAGCAGTTAAAGTTGAAGTTGGTTTAGTCCTGGCATCTTTTTTCAGCAGCTGAGATGCTGTTCACAAAACAAGTAATGCTCTGGAACACAAGTACCCCATGATTTGAAGAAGTGCACCGGTTTCAGTTCCGAGTTTCATATTATGTAGGCAACTTCAATGTAACCTCAATTTAGAAATGACAAAGAAACAAGTCAGTCAGTTTATATGTTCGGTTGTGAACAGGGAAGTAATATGGGCACAGTTGTTCAATCTTGTTACACTAATTTTACTATACTTAAATGGTAACATATTCACACGTTATTCTGCACAAAGCTTAATTCAGAACAGGGGTGTCAAACTCATTTTAGTTCAGGGGCCACGTTCAGCCCAATATGATGTGACGTGGGCCGGACCAGTAAAATGATAATAGTGAAAAAAGTACAATTACATTACATCTGCGAAGTTTCCTTCAAAATGCAAATAACATGAAGAACCTGAAATGTCTTAAGAAAAATAATTGCAGTTTTAACTATGTTATAGCTCAGTTTATCATTTGCACATGTACATTACAACTTGCAGATCACAGTGGATCCACAAATACACAAAACATTTAGTAACAGGCAGAATATTGTTAAAATTGCACTTCTCTTAAGACATTTCAGGTTATTCACATTTTTTGGATAGTTTGTAAATGTAAATATTTTCATGTAATTTTACTTTTTTATACTAAAACAAAGAGAACAATTTGGAGTTGTCATTATTTATAGGTTATGATGCTATTATTTTACTGGTCTGATCCACTTTAGAACATATTGGTCTGTATGTGGAACCTGAACTAAAATGATTTTAACATCCTTAACTGTTAATCTCTTCAGTGTAATTTTTATATTTCACAAATTCATCCCACGGGCCAGACTGGATCCTTTGACCGACCGGTTTTGGCCCACGGGCCGCATGTTTGACACCTGTGATTTAGAACAATGTAAACTCCAAGAGGGAAGTAAGTACTACATTGTTTCAAACACAATTTACAGTAAATTTACAATATCTCTTTGAAGAGGTTGTTGTACTGTTTGTGACTTTCAGTGGCTAACACATTTTTTAGGCTGAACCAGAAGTATGGCTGGGCTTGAGGGTTTGATGGCCACTGTAGTACAGAGCGACTGTACAGTCTTTTTCTTAATCTGAGGTACTTTGAATTACATGGTACTTTCTCCAAGAAGATCAGTACTATAACGTCATCTTTTTCGTCCATCAGCCTTTGATGGGCCATGTAGAAAGCTATCTTGAAGTTTCCACTTTTAATGTATTTATTGGTAAGAATAAACACAGTCCTCTTGCTCTTGTTGATGCTCTGGGAGAGGTTATCGATCAGGGGACACCCGGGGATCCAGTCACGTTCCTCCAAACACAGCGTGAGACGACGCTCGCCACGGTCCTCCAGGTGAACGCACATTTCTTTGGTGACCCACTCTGACACTGGAGGATCCGTCTTGTCATATATCACAAAGGCATCGAAGAGGGAACTCTGGGAGTGGAGGCGGCTGTAGTTTTTGAGTTTGGCTCTACAGAAGTGGTAGATGTACCAAATGTCCCACAGGAAGAGATGGCTGGAGATCGACAGGGTGACAAAGCTGAGAATAAGTGAAGTCATGAGGGTGCAGAGGATGAGTGACAGGTAGCGATGCTGACAGGCCGACAGGTTGGCTGAGATAACAAGATCGCCTCTCTTTGCTTCAGGAGAGGCACATCTAACATCTGTCCCCAGTTTGGGGATGTTCACCGTGGTCCTGTTAAGCCACTGGATGAATAATGTGGCATTGCAATTGCACAGAAATCTATTATCGTGCAAAAGCAATTTATGCATTTTATTAACAACATCATTGGGGAAACTAGACTCTTCTATGTATTCTATGGCATTAGAACTAAGATCCAGATATGTTAAACTGTAGGCGCCTTTGAGAAAATCTGGTGTCAATTTGAAGATTTTATTTTTATGTAAAATTAGCTTTTTGAGAGATCTGGTACAGTTTGACAGCATATTCGGGACAGTAGTTAAATCATTTCCAGTTAGATCTAAAACCCGCAAAGAAAGCAGAAGTTTTAGTTCCCCCCATCTAAAGGATTTTAGTGTGTTACTCCTGATGTAGAGCTCAGACAGTTTATCGGGTAAACCGCTGTACACCTCTCGCGGAATATCTTTAAGGTTGTTATGAGAGATGTCGAGGACAGTCAGATTTCTTAATTTTTTAAAATAATTGACGTACCTGGTGTCCCCGTCTCTCCACAGCATATCTAATCGGTTATCTCTGAACTCTAACCTCTGAAGAGATTCACTCTCCAGCTCTGTGTTAGTGGAGGTAGAGATCTTGTTGTGGTTCATCAACAGTATCTTGAGATGTTTTAAATTCCGAGTGAAATTAAGCATGTGTGTCAAGCCCTCTGATTCAAAGTAGTGGTTGTTATTACTTATATCCAAAATAACCAGATTTTTCAGCTCTTGGAAGGCAGTGGGGTAGAGTAGGTCCAGGCGATTGGAGGAAAAGTCTAAGTATTTTAAGTTTGTCAGATAGGTGAATTCAGAGCCATTCAGACTTTGGCTCATTGCATTCCCAGACAGATTGAGGCATCTCAGCTCTTTAAGATTTAAAAATCTCGAATGTAAGAAGAAAATGTTGTTTCTGCTCACATCTAGGGTTTTGCCGAACTGACTGCATTTCTTTTTGACAAAAGATGTAACAGTTCCCATTTCTTTATCTTTGTACTTGCAGCTGCGAGCGTACTCGTCATATCTGAAGTAATGAATCTCTCTGACTTCTCTACTTTTGTATTGCTCGGCAGGAGACATGGGAGACCAGTACAAGGGCTCACCTCCAGACAAACCAACAGTGTCTTCCACATCAGAGGGGGAAGATATTTTGTTGTCTGACAGACTGATTATTTTGAAGCTTTTTAATTCCATCAGAATGCTAAGATTTGTGATTTTAATGAAATTTGTTCCCAAATCTACAACTTCTAGGTTTGGTAAAAATTTCAAAGGTGCAATGCTCAGTGGAAGTAGCTGCTGAAACACATAGCCCTTCAACCTGAGAATTTTAAGGGAAGTGAGAAAGGAGAACTGCGGGCTCAGTTTCAGTGTTTGAGGGTATATCTGAAGCTCATAGTTAAATGAAAGGTCCAGTTCTTCCAGTTTACCAAGGAACTGTGGGAAGGCAGTGTCCCCTATTGCTATGGCTAAAAAGTTAGATGACAGATCGAGTCTTCTCAGCTCTGTCGTGTTGACGAACCATTCAGGTGCCACAAACTTCAGAGAGTTGCTGTGGAGGCGCAGCGTTTTTAGTTTTGCCAGCATTTTAAAAGCTGTGTTGGCAATTTTAAGCGCTGAGTTATTTGGGCATGGGTTACATGGAAAAGGGGCGTTATAACACCGAGGACAGTTCCCACTAATATCCAGAATCTCAAGCTTTGTTAAGTTTTTGAAATCCTCCTCCGTGACTTCTCTAATGTTATTGTTGTACAGATACAACTCCTTCAGACTTGTGGGTAACTCATGCGGAATGTTGGATAAGTTATTTGACTTCAGAGACAACAGTGTTAAATTGATGAGCTGTGAAAATGCGCCGTTCTCTATATCGTAGGAGTTATTGCATGGGTTACGAAAATAGCAGTTTTGACCAAGGTAAAGGATCTCAATATTTCGGATGCCGGAAAAATTTGCTTTAGAGAGTTTATAAATGTGATTGACTTCCAAGCTCAGCAAGATCAGGTTTGATGGCAGGTCTTCAGGAATGCTCTCGAGCTGATTTCCATCTAGATACAGTGCCCGCAGATTCTTCAGGCTTGAGAAGGTATGCTCCTCTATTGTCACACTCTTGACACAGACGTGGTCCTTGGGGCCAATTTTGACTGGCACACAGTTACACCTCATGTCAATCTCCGTCAGGTTATCCAGACCGTGAAAGGAGGTGGAGTTTAGCGTAGGAATATGGTTGATGGTAAGAGTCAGGTTGGTAGTTTCACTTGGGATGCCAAGGGGAACATACTTGAGGCTCCTCTTAGTGCAGTCCACCTTCACCACGCTACCATTCTTATCCTCAATAACATCACACGGGAGGGTTTTGGGGTACAAAACTCTTGCCGTCGATATGTAGAGACAACACCACAGGCCCGACAGTGACACATACATCTGTTCAGAAACACAGTTGGTTGTCTGAGTATATATATACGTGTTGGAAAGAATTACCATGGTACATTATGTCACATAAAAACACATAATGTATGTATCAAACATTCAGCAGGACAGTAAATACTAAGGATTGAGAACTACGTAATAAAGCCAACATCATAGAATATGTAGGAAATGTACACAGTATAATACAATTAGGAACTACTATGAGGTAGTCATTGATTTTACATTTAAAACTCAAATCCTATCTCCATCACACAAGTTATAAATGTAGGTATATAGTTTGTTAACATTTATAAGCCAACTAAACAGATACTCACCAGCTGGAAGAACATATTCACATGAGAGATGCGGAAGAGGTTGTCAAGTTGGATCGAGCACACAAGAGAAATGTAACATGGAGGATCAGTTGTTAGATATTGAGCTGGGCAAAGTGGTGAAAGTAACAGATGGCTGGATTAGCCCGTTGTGTGTATTATTAACCAGCTTCACTTCCCATTTGTCACAAACCACACACATCCAAATCCCCTACCTTTTACAAAGCTCGATCTGATAGCTACTGTATGTGATATTAAGTGATTGGCAAAGAGGTGCGAGGATTACAGGAAACCTTTAAGATGATAGAAAATGTCCTGTTGTGTTGATGGTTCAATAAAGTGACACAACTTGGGGAGGCCTGGGCGACCGTCGGAGTAGCATGCACTTTCATTTCTGATTAGCCTGTAGGGAGAAATGAAACTTAGGACTGAGGTTTAGGTTTACCTTCTTACGCGGTGCACATTGTATTCATCTGGGCACAGCCTATTTTTAGTCTGCGGTTACATGGGTGACTGATTCTTATTTTCAGTCATATTTTGTTCAGACAGTATGCAGCACTGCATATTTTGGACTATTTGAGAGTGCAAAGCATTTATAAAAGTACACGATAAGCCCTTTTAAATTTGCTTTTTCACTCTGTAAACATCATGCAGTGTGTACTTGGCCATTTTCACACCAAAATCATGTATTCTTTAGGCCTTCAAGTAAAATGAGCCATCATCATTACTGCCAAAAACATAACCTGCACTCAGGCTTAACTAAATAGTATAATCATGAATTATTGAACATAGCTCTGAAACTAAACATGGGTCTGGCTACTTTTCTGTATAAATAATGGAAACCTACGCAGTCTAAAATAGTAGTTCAGTGATTTTCTGTTATTCTGTATTTAATGGCTCAGAGAGCAGCTGTGAAGAGAATTGATGATGAAGAATTTGCATGTGCCTCCGTACAGTAAATAAGAAAAATCCCGGTAGTACATTAGAGACTGGCAGTAAGTAAATAGGTTTGAGTGAAATGTAAATAGACAAGAAATCATTTGTGATAACACTTTTTAAAAGTTTTTAATGATGCCAACAAAAAATAACAGGAAAGTACTTAGTGTTCATGTTTAAAGTATTCATTAAAATAAGGTGAATCCAGCAACTTAAAAAGTCATAGGCATTAATTTTATTTGATCACGTCTCGTTCTGTGCAATGATTTGTCAAGTGCTGTAAGTGTATGCATTTTTACTAACATAATATATATTTGTACAATTTATAAACAATATATTAATAAGGTTGTAATGATCTACTAAGATCCTAATATAATCAATAAATCATTAAAATAATCCCTTTTATGTAATACTAGATAATATACTTCAGAGTGGAGGGTCATATGCTTCTTCACAGAGGCCTTAATATAATCTATTTAAACTTTAATGATTGATATAATTTCATTTTTACTTTACATAATAAAATATTGTATACACAAGGCAAGATTTTTTTCACAGCAGTTCACATCGGTTGTTCAACCTATGTCTCTTATGTATGGCTTTAAAATCAATAATTAGGACAAAATAACAACAGTTCATTTGTTGAGAAGTGTTTTCAGTGAGTGAGTTAGTGTGTTTATAACAGCAGACATGGTGGCAGAGTGATGTATCAATGCATTCACACTTTGGTCAGTTGGAGAAGCTCCTGACGCCGCTTCAGCAGCTTTTAGCAGACACACATAGTTCATGACGACCTCATCCACCTTGGCTACCACATCACGCCGCTCGGTCTCAGTGCTCAGGCCTTCCACCAGTGACATACAGGCTTGTGTTAAGCAGCACAGTGTGTGGAAGCTGTGCGTCAGAGTGAGCAGTAACTCCTCTGGGCTGCTGTACTCTACGGCCATCTGACTGCAGGCACGACTCAGCACTGTGGCCTGCATGAAAAGCAGCTGGGAGATCGTCTCCATGTCAGCCTCGCAGACCTCCGGCTTCTCACCTCCGGACGAATGGCCGACACTGGAACGCACCAAACTGATCATATCTAAGGCATCCTTCCTTGCAAGTGCAAACCCTGTGTGAAGGCTGTAAGTTTTCCCCTTCATTGAATTTACACGAGCTAGCCTTGCTTTAAGGCTCATGTCATTGGTAGCAGCGGCCATGTTACCCTGTTCAGGTTTACAACGTCCTTTCAGGATGGATGTTTCTTCATTACTGAGGCGGAACAGACCATGTGAGCCCTTGTCTTTGTCTTCATCACTATCAGTGTTTACTTTTCTCAGTGGGAAGCAGTGACTGAGTGGCCCATGGCACCGCCACGTACCTGTATCCATTCTTGGTCCCGTTGACTCTGGCAGCAAAAGGGAGGCTCCTCTCGTCAACCTTTTACCGCATGAATTAGAGGCAACTGAACTGTGGGTGAAGCTCTTGGGTAATGTTTTGGCTGAGAATAACCTTTGAACATTTGGGGGATCTTGAGAATGGAAGTTCTGACCACCACTCTTCCCTGTCAGTGTGGCTTTGGTCTTCTCCAGCAGTGCTTCAAAGCTCCTGGTACCTGGCATCATGGTGCTCCAGCTCCTCCTGAGCATCCGAACCCCGCGTGGCTTCCTGAGGCTGCCTGTTTTAGGGTCACATGTAGATCCGCTTGAGGGGAAAGCCGGGGCATGTGGGTCGGGCTCGGGGCTGGCCTGTGTTAGCCCACTGGGCTCTGTGCTACTTCTGAATGATGACGGTGACATGGTTGTGGTGGTGTTACTCTTCTCAATACAGAGAGTTAAAGATGACTCTTCCGCAACCTTCTTCAGCTGTGTGCAAGCTACACTAGGGGCAGCAGGAAAACAAAGAGAACTGTTAAGCATCTAACTGAGAACTTTACAGTGATTTAAAAACACGCTCACAATACCATTTACATTATATAATCTGTTTAATGTTAATCATAAGAATGCAGCAATGGGAAAACAGATATGAGTCTTTTTTTCCCCCTATAAGCAATTAAAATGTAAATTACTTCAGTTGAATAAACAGTTAAATAAATGTAAGGAAATATAAGGTTTATATTATAAGCACATAGTTTTAATTTCAATTTATCTATAGTGGTATCCAACCAAGGGGAGATAGATTTAGTTTAATATGCTGATACATTTTTTTCTGCTACAACTAATGAATTAAAGGCGAATCTGATTTTGTCTATGACATTTACAGCATTAAATTATGGTTCCTATAACAAGTGAAATGCATCCAGTTCAACTTGAATAATAAAATAATATTTTATTTTCTTGAGTAGTAGGGCACACAAACAAACATATGTTAGGGTAGTAGATATGAAATTTGGACTCTTTTAATAATTGTGCTATTTTCCTGTGATGACCGTGTCATCTTTTTTTTACTTTCATCTGGATTAAAGCGAGAACCCTCCTGTTTAGTTTTACCTGTGGTTTCTTTTATCTTGGGCATTCGATGACTGCCATCCCGGGTGATCCCAAAACCTGGTTCAGCGCTAGTAGCTGCATGGATCTTCCTCAGCAAGGTGGGGTCCATGGGATGGCCGGTCTTGCCCTGACCTCCGGGCCGGTAACCCTTCTCGTCACCAGTTACATAGCCCAGGCCCTTGAGCGAGGACTCAGACAGTACATGCATAGTGTCTGTGGTACAAAGAGGAGAATCCATGGGAGTGACACAGCTGCTGCTGCCTGTGCTACAACCAGCGTCTATAGAGGAACACTGTGAGCTCTGAAGGGAATGGACACCCTCGCTCTGTATCGACGACATGCGCTTATTTATGTGGTATTCATACAACCGGGTGACGTCTTGCTCTGATGATGGGACTTTAATTTGCTGCTGCTCGTTCTCCTGCATAGTAGCACTCTCTTCAGGGAAGGGCCCTTTGGATGGGGAGCGGAGATGGGCATTTATCTGCTGGCTTCTTTCGACTGAGTCCTGATTCTCTCCTTTTATTGTCAGCCTGTCTGCGTGGGAAGCCTGTGAGTCATTCACACATTCTGCAGCGAGATTCTCTGCCATTTTGTTTCCAGGCGCTTGCTGCCATTTTTGATGCTTGTCTTTATAGTGAGTTCGCCCCAGATCAAGTTGATTCATGTAATAGGAATCTCTTATCGTAAAAGCATTGTACTTCCCAACAAGATGAGGGGGCTCCTCTCTGGTTGAGTCTTGGGAAGTTGTGTGGGATCTGTCGGAGGAGTCGCAGGAGTCTTCTTGATGTCTGTTCTCTAGCTCCCTCTGTTTTCCTCTCTGCCTGCTCATTACTGGCCCCATGTGCATCTTAGTGAAGTATTCACTCAGTGATTTTATTTCCATTGTCTCTGGCTCCATTTCACCACCATCTGAGTGAAAAATCTGTGAGGAGGCAACCGCAGATGATTTGGCCTCCTCTTCATGATGCTCCTGGGGGTTGTACTGCAGGACTCCAGCTCCACCATCACTAGATGCAATGACCTCTATCTTTTCCTCATTCACGGCATGATATCCTTCTGTCATGGCTACATGCATCCTCAGGTGGTTCTCCGAGTGTCTCTGAGCGGTTGCCAGCTCAGAGCTCTCTGTCATCTCAGAGGAGTTTGTCTCATTGCCAGAATCTGAGGACTCAGGACTAAATGCTCGAGATATTTCTACACCTGTGTATCACAGAAAGACAAACAGTTCATTAAAAACTTCATTTGAGACATGTGGAAAAATAAAACAGTTATGGAATAATGGGGGAAAAAAGGATGGATGATTAAAAATAATATATGATTAAAAATAAAGCAAATAATGACTGGTATAATGTGAATGAAGTAACAACAAAAATTTTCATGTCTACTCAGCATCTATAAAAGGGTAGACACTAGACATGCAATACAAGTCACAATTTCATAAACAATTTACATGGATAGTAAACTGACAGAGCATTCACAGAGTATTTGTAAGATTTCAACAGCGTTTTTGTTTCAATTCAAGTATTGAGCCTTTTGACTTGTGCTTTGGAGATAATCCACTAAACATCTGTGGATTTTTTCACCTTTTCATGCATGAATTATGAGAAGAATCATCCGTGTCTTTTAAGCTCGTTTTTATTCAAATTCGTGCTGGAATTGAAACTGAAACAATTTGTTTTTTAACCAAAGTCCGTGTTAAAATTCTCACTCAGTTTTTGATACAGTTAAAATTTTCACAAATTCTGTCTAAAGTCTGTCAGCACACTATTCAAAAAAAAGTGTTACTGCAAACCGTAGATGGTTTGTTTCAAGATGTCTGACACTGTAAAGTCTGAAATGAGTGAAAATTAAAAAAGCAAAATGTTTCACAGGACAAGAACAGAACAGAACAGACAAAACAATGATAAGATGGTATGATATGCTGTTTATATGCATAAATGAATGAAGAAATACTCACACGAATGGAAACATAGAACAAAATGGGCTTTATTGAAAAAGAACAACAACAATAAATCAAAAGTGAATGGCTTCAACAGGTGCACGTTAATGAATGAACGTTACAATAGTGTAAGGAGAACCTGTGCTACTCTCTGACTGTGCGGGACTCTGTTCCTCGGATGCGGCGAGGGCCTCGAGTGCCTGTAAGGTGGACACCACTGCATCGTCCAGAGGCTCACCTTGGGCCTCGGCTCCATGGGTGGGCACTGAATCTATGAGAGACACGGGGATATCATTGCAAGCCCCCTTGGCCCTAGTCCCAGCCCCCTGGTGTTCCTCCTCATCGGAGCTGTCCCTGAAGCCGGGCGGAGGAGCAGCAATGGCCAGGTTAAGTGAGTGTAGAAGTACATCATTGTCCTCCTCATCATTACCCTCCGGTGGCGGAGGGAGGGAGGTCAAGTCAATGATGTCATCACTAGACCCTGAGAGCGAGAGTAACATAGGCTTGTCAATGTCACTCATCACCATGTCCTCCTCGCAGCTGATGTCATCCTCATCCTCTGCGTCATCCGTCGTCTCCGCGTAACAGATATCGTGCAACAGTGGCTCCTCGATGCACTCAGCAGGACCGAAGATTTTGGTGGAGTACTGATATCCGTCCCCATCTTCTAAGGCATCCATCATCTTATATTCCTCCTCAAGACGCCTGTACATCGGGCTGTGATTGTCTAGAATCTCTGGGCTCTCTTCCATCAGTCTCTGGTAGCCAAGATTTTGGGGGTTTACGCTGTCTAAGGGGGGGTCTCCAAATATGAAGGAGACTTTTGCACTCCTGGAGGACTCCTGGGGTTTGGGTCTTGGGACATTGAGGTAAGTTTGGGAGCAAGGGATTCTGCAACATTCTGCTCTCTCTGCCATGTGAATGGTGTGCTGAGGCTGGTGGATCTCAGTAATGTAGACTTGTTGGCCTTCACATCTCCCATGGTCAAGGTATTCAAACTCCTGATCAGAATATTCTTGGCTGCACCTCTGATTGTTTCTGTCTTCACATCCCTTATGAGGTGTGCTGTATGTACACTCAATGGCCTGGTAGTTCTGCTTTACTCTTGCTGCATGGCCTGCAAAGAGGAAGCAAAATGTGAAACAGGTCTGTTTTCACACGTATGCTTATACTGCATGGTTCTCACATACTTGTGTCCACCGTGTCTGTTTTTTTGGCCACATTGAAGATCGAGCGCCGTGAGTCCACCAGCAGTCTGTAGTAGCCAGCAGTCAAACAGGCCAGATTCATTGCATCAACAGACTCCATTAAGAGAGTGATGGGCTGTGAAACAGGCAGATAAGCAGATGACAATGAGCACAAAATAAATGGCAGAGCAGGACTGCAGAATGGGAATATAATGACTGGCTGAAAAGGCTTTCTGTTATTTGATTAAAATCACCGAAAATATTCACAACATCATGCATTTATTTGAAAAGGGTTTATTAACCTTTACATCCAGAACATGTAGCTCCACTCTAACCCTGTTCTCATCCTCTGTGTACATTTCAATGCGGTTCACATGACTGAAGTCAGCCAACAGAGCCACCAGGTTTGTTTTGGTGTTAATCACATGACTGATGCCATATTTGGGTCCGACAAGCAAAGTCACTTCTGTGTGCTTCTCGCCTTGCTGTGAAAGTAAAATCAACAAAAATATTATTTCCCCCTGTAACATTAGGTGACAGTATAAGACTGCAAAATAGCTTCACTCACAATTAGTATGGATTTAAACACCCGCCCTCCGTACAGTCTCAAGTCACTGAGATACTTCAGATAATGAACCTTTGCCTGCAAGGCAGTCAGCTGGAATAAAACAGACAAATAAGCAATGCTTTATAATTACATAGAGGTATTCATAGCGAAAGCATAAATAGCAACATCACGTAAAAAAACCCCCACAGCACAAATGTTTTGAAACATTCCACTAGGTGGTAGTCAGGAGTCTTTTCAGAAATGCTGCAAGGCAAAGAGAGAATGCTGGAAAGACAGATGTACTGTAGATACAGAGCAGATGAAGAGGGGAAGGAAGAAGAGGAGGCACATGCTACCTTTTTACCAGGAGGCACCAGATTCTGGTTGCTTTTGAGGATGTGAGTGAGGGCTTTTTTGATGTTTTTCTCTTTCATGCTCGACAGCACCGCAGGAGGCAGGAACAACCCCAGACCCCACTCCTTCCTACAGACACATAATTCATATAGATTAGAGATGGTCACTCCATCACCATAGAAAACAGTCAAGTCATAATTCTTGAACTGGAATCAATTTACTTTACCCAGGGGTGGTGCATTGATTAACTGACATGGTTCAACCAGAAATCATTAACTAAGCAGCAAGGACGAATCTTCTGTCAATGCTGCAAAACAATACCGATGAGATCATTCTAATCTTGTTGTCGACATTGTAGTATCTTCTGAAGCACAAGTAACAGCCTAGCTGTACCGGTAGGAGACAGGTTGAGTCCAGCCTGCATCGTGCAGTGTGAAATACTGCAGTGTTGGGTAATCCCAGCTTCATAGAGTAAAAGCCCTGCCATGTATTGGTTCTACCTGTCCATTTAACACAGGTGATTCCACTAATTATCCCATCTACCTGGATGAGGGGT
>JAPQRQ010000015.1:20765550-20792925 GCA_037367365.1 Apogon talboti
TACATGGTTTAAAAAGCCCCATTATACACTATTTGAGTTCGAGTACAGCAATTTTTGCAGCTCAGTAGTGCTTTCTCATAGTGGTTGATGCTGGGTGATAAAATTGTTGTTGTAAACAAAATGGCAATCCTAAGATTTCTAAAGGCGCCATTTCACTCTCTTCTGGTGATCCACTAGGACAGATTGTATCTTTTATGAGTATTATTAGATGTTCATAACAGAATAATGCCATGGGCTGCTTCTCCTAAATCTGCACACCAGTGCAGACAAGTGACAGAAAGATGGAACTGCATTGGACCTGATTATGATGCATTGGTATTCCACAGTTCATTCCTTAGAAGGCAGAGACACTTTCATAAGCACTCACAGTATGTATGTTATAATAGTTGCAAATTTTACCTTAAGAAAAAAATTAATTATTTTCACTTTTATGCTTTTAGGATTAGGATTTTAAGACTTGAAAGAAGGAAACACTGTAGTTTTGGAAGATAACCTCTATTATTATTAAGAAATGTATTTACTATTATTACTTTTAAGACTGCTGAAGCCTCAATGCATTTTTTCTACAACGTAACTAATAGTTTACGCTGTACAGGAGTTATGTTATACTGTCGCCTTCCTTATACTGTCTGAGTAATTGTATCTAAGCATACCACAACCTCTGCCTTAGGAATATACTGATGTGTGACAGTCTGGTTAACACCAGATTTTATTATTTTGTTATAAATCTCATTGTTTTTTTGCCATTTAACTGATATAGAGGTCGATGTGAATTCCAAAAACAATTCAGAATCGTACAACGAAACAGTAGGTGTTTAAAAATTGGCCTTTACTGACATCTAGTGGCTGCAGACTTCCAAATAGCCAGAATTGACCTTTAAATGCCTTATATTAAAAGCAAACCTAGAATTTTTATATTGCCAGGGCCCAGTTTGTTATGGGAACTATGTTTTAACATCAAATCTCTCCTCAAATCCTGTTACATGAGTGTTTTTCTAAAAGCAGGATGGTCATATTTCTCATTATTTCAGTAATTAGAGGGAAGAGCTGTCTTATCATGGCACTATCTATGAGAAATATGAGTTTAATAATCTTAAACCAACTCAGACTAAACTCCTCTTTACAGCATATTGCAAAATTACCTTTGTGTGCCTAGCATTTATGCCGACAAACGCTGCAGGGTTAGTAGACATGGGCTCCCATGGCTTTACTTATTCCACTGAAAAATGACATAACGGGAAGTCTGATGAGAATCTGCTGGGAGTCTTACTCTCAATCTCACCACCACCAAATAAGTGGATCAAACGCAAAGCCGACCCCTTATCACCACTTCCCCTGACTGTTTGCTGGACTCTGGTATCTGATGAAGCCTTATCGTGGCCATACAGTGCTGGTTCACATGTCATGTTATCACACAGGTCCCTTCCCCAGGGCTCCCACAGGAAGAGTCTGCTCCCAGGGCACTACATGACAAGTATCCCAACTGCCCGACGATGCAGGGGGGAAAAAAATGCAGTCAGATCAAAAAAGGACTCAGGAATGGTCTGCCCAAGTTTCTGTCAACTCTCTATCTCACACAGTAAGACTCAACACTAATGAGGGCAAAAATCAAAAGTATCATCGTCCAAAGTTTCATCAACTCTGAAAGTCCTCACCAATGACACCCCCAGTATGTATTAAAAGGATAGGATGATGACTGAAATTTTAACACAACACATTTTAACACAAGTATCACAAGTTTACTCATAGTGATGTATAACCTAATTACAGAAAGCAGCAGCACTGAACTTATACTGTGACCGTCTAGAGCAGGGATGTCAAACATACAGCCCACGGGCCAAAAGGTCCAATGAATCTGCAAAGTATTGAAGTCATTTTAGTTCTGGGGCCACACACAGTCAAGTGAGCCAGACCAGTAAAATAATAGCATAAGAACCTATAAATAATGACAACTCCAAATCATTCTCTTGGTCTTAGTGTGAAAAATTGTAAAGGTAACATTACATTATGAAGATGTTTATATCTATAAACTCCTTTCACGAAAAATATGATTAACCTGAATAAATATGAACAATTTGATTGGAATTTTAACAATATTCTGCCTGTTACTAAATGTTTTGTGCCTTTGTAGATCCACTGTGATCTGTGAGTTGTAATGCACATGTGTAAATGAGAAACTGAAGCATAATAATATGGTTTATTTATTATTTATTATTTATTGTAATGCTGGCCTGAGGAACAAATTTCGCCCTTCATGTTTTTAACATGTTGAATGACAATAAAGTGAACCTTGAACCTTAATATGTTTAAAGTGGCACTCATTAAAATAATTTCAGGCTCATGGTTGGTCAGTTTATTCACATGTTTTGGTGAAAGGATAACTTATATGTATGAACATTTTCATTGCCTAATATTACTTTTGTTCTAAACAAAGAAAAAAACAAAAAACATGATTATTATTGGTATTATTTTACTGGTCCAACCCACTTCAGATCAAATTAGATTGCATGTGACCCCTGCGTTTGACACCCCTGGTCTAGAGGTAATAAAATGTCTTATTTTCTTACAATATTTTATATTAGCAGTGTGTGTTAAATAATCTGAAGCTAACCCAATATTAAAACTATTGACAATTCATAAATAATGTTGAATTGTTCAATTGTTATATTTTCTTTTAACATTGAATTGTTCTTGTTTTGACCATTGTATAGAATATATTCCAACAAGTTACTATATTATACTATATTTAACTTGAGGGCATGTTTTGCAGTGTCACTTTCTTGCATATAATGAGCAACACCTAGAAGCTGCATTAACTCTGACCAGTTTTTGGAAAGTTAGTTGAGCGGGAACAAGAAATTTAACAGGTGACAGATTACTAGTCACCTTATACCACTGAGCTGCTTTTTGATAACCTATCTAATGCAGGCATTGAATTGGACAATAAAGCTGAAGACATACATTTTGAGTTGTTCATGTAAACACTCATCAGTGATTACTGTCAAATGTCTCATGATTATATATTTAATTATTAATATAAGTTCAATATTCTTTGTCAATTTTAAGTTGACAGTACATCTGACTTTAAGGATGTTTATTCTTATTTTGAACTAAAACTAGATGTTATTGGAACATTTTTTGAGACATGAATTTAGTGATTTCCAAGGTACCTCAGAAGTGCATGTCCCCACAGTACAGACTAGAGGTTAAAGGTAAACTATGTAACATTTCTTGCTTTTATTTGTCGACTGAACTGTTCAAACTCTGCCCCTCCTTTCCATTGAATGAGGAACAAATAAAGCCTTGGTCAGGTGAGGAATAGAGTGAATGGGGAGACCAAGTGTCTTTAGGGAAGAAAAAGCCACGAATTAAGAAAATAAAATGTTATTTTTATATTAACAATCAAGGGTGTCAAAAGCATTTTAGTTCAGGGGCTATATACAGCCCAATTGGAAGTGTCAGACCAGCAAAATACTGTATAATAACCTATAAATAATGACAACTCCAAATGTTTCTCTTCGTTTTAGTGAAATGTCTTTAGATAAGTATGTGCAATTTTAACAATATTTTGCCTGCTACTAAATGTTTTGTGTCTTTGTAGATCCACTGTGATCTGTGTGTTGTAATGAACATGTGTAAATATTAGCCTGAGACATAATATTGTTAAAATTGCACTTAACACACCACCACACACATCTAGAGGGTCAGAAGTGATGATGAGAAGGACTATTACTGCAGTGATTCTAGTCAGTCTATGTTTTTAGAGACTATATAAATTTTCAAACATTTCTAAGTGTTTTATTTTGACTTGACTCAAACGTGTTCTCTCTGCCATTTACACTACAGCAGTAACTAGAAATTAAGTGATGATATATTAAAACATGCCCCCAAAATATTATAACATTCCTAACAAAAGTAGTAGTCTCCTGGAGTCATGTCATCAGCATTGCTGTGACATAAAAACTTATTTTCTATAAAAATCACATTCTTAACATTGTTTTTTACATATTTCCCAAATATCTACAAAGAAAAGCACATGCTGAAGTCTGTCTTTTTTTAAATTTAGTTTGCAGAAATAATTCATTTATCTAATGATTTTCTGCAAAGCCTGTAGCTGTCACTAGTGTTACACACCTTTTTCTTGAGGAGTTGGTTAAAAATAGAATAGAAACGTATTAAAAACACAGGATAAGTCATTGAACTCTGTTAAGTATTGTTCCATTCGCTAAACCCACATGCTCCCTTCTGCACATGCTGTGTTCCATCAAGGTCAAAACTGAATGTTTCAGCAAGATAATGAAACACATCCAGGGCATGGCATGTTAAAACTGTCTGTTATTTATTTCTTATTAACAACAAATTAAAAAAAAATGCATTTGTTTGTCTTTGTCATGCAGCCACACCTATTGAAATGCAATTATTATTATTATTATTATTATTATTATTATTAGTAGTAGTAGTAGTAGTAGTATAAAAAGAAATCTTGTTGAAGCCAATAATGTAATAACAGCCGATAACGTAATAACAGCTGATAACGTAATAAATTTGCCCTTTTTGAAATGTATTGGCCTGGTAAAAGAAAAAAACTTTGCAAATAACGTAATAAGCAGCCAATAACGTAATAAATTATATATACGTTATTAGCCAAAAGTTATTACGTTATCGGTTCAGAACTTTTATTACGTTATTGGCCAGTTATTACGTTATTGGCCAATTACATTTCAAAAAGGGCAAATTTATTACGTTATAGGCTGTTATTACATTATTGGCTTCAACAAATCTGTTGACACACTTAAGACATTTTACCTTCCACAGACATCTCTATATTTGGGTGTAGATTCTTTGTAATCACCATGTTTTCCTCAGTAACTATAAAACATATCAGTCGCAATACATTTACATACCATAATTGTAATGATATAATATAATGCCTCCATCTAATTCATTTCTGCCAATTGACTGCTTGAGTGTGTACAGAATGGTGTATCAGGTTCTAATTGTCGAAATGTGGAAGGAGGAAGTCCTGGTGAGTCTGTGGGAGGGGATGGAAAGCAGGGAATCCAGTGCAACAGGCGCGTATTTCATAATATTCAGCAGGGTGACCCGCTGGGGACCGGCTGCGCTCAGACCCGTGGAGAAGTTATGAAATCGAACTTACTTTATCCTAAACCAGGCCAGGTAACGCAGACATGTCGGCTCATGGCCTGCTTAGTACAGTTTTCTCATGCTCGCTCAGCCCAAAAACTATTTCCAAGCGGGGGCTCAGGCAGACCAGGAGTTTGGACCCGGCTCTGATGCGGCATTATGGGACCGAACCGGAGGAGACGGCGCAGAAGGACGCGTTCACGGTCCAGGTGATTTTCAACAGCTTTGACTGTCTTAAGTATGACTTAAAATCTAAAATTAAATGTCAGTTGGCATGCAAGGTAGTAGATATTAGCTGTGTTATCATGATTATTACTGCAGGTATGATAAAAGCTACAAAAAAGTCTCAGACGTTTTCATGTTTTGTAGTTTATTTCCTCTAGACAAAAAGCATAAAAATGTAATTTCAAGAACAGTGAAGTGAACATATGAGCTGGCACAGAATTGCACAAACTGAATCCAATACAGGAAGTGGCTGGAATTCCCTGTGGAGTGATGCAGCTTTGTGCAGGATTGTGGGTTTTTTCTTTCATCATAATGACAACATTTTGATTTATACTCACCATCTGTACCCTATATCATACACAGCACTTATAGACCTTTTGTTTAAATCATAGCTTTCTGAAACTATTACAGCAGCTCTAAAACTGTGACTAATGGGCCAAACATGTCCATTTTTGTAGGTCTTGCTTGATGAATTACAGTTCTGTGGTCAGTGACGCCAAAAGTGATTCGAACATGATGTCAGTCTGTACGTGCAGTGACTTGCTCGCATGTTTGAACGTTTCTCAACCCTGCCACATTTGGAAGGTGCTCACCGAGACAAAAGTAAAAACATACTTACATCACAGTAAGGTGCGGCTCTGGGAAAAAAGTTTGGAAGTGACTGAGATTTGCAAAACAAGGCCATAAAATGAACTGCTGATTTAAATAAATGAAATAAAAATAAAAAAAGTACATTTAATTTTCTTTCTGCATTTACTGTGGTTTCTATTGTGGTAGTGTGGTTGCTCAAAATTCACAAAAGCAAAGAACGTCTTGATCTCAAATTGAAAGATTTTTAATTTTTTTTATAGTTATCATAGCCTATATATGTAGTAACACAGTAACACAGTAACATAGTAACACAGTAACAGTTATATAAGCAGCCTTTCTCATTCACAAAGGGGAACCAATGCCTGAATTATTATCATGTATCCAAGCCTGAGTCAGTGCAACAGATGACGTCACACTGTGTCTGTCCAAATTGTCCCGTGGTGTGTAAAAATCTGCCGTCTTTAATCTGGTCCTCATGGTAACGCTGTTTGTTTAGTACAGCGGAAATGTATTACATATGACACTATAATAGACTTGTAATGAATGCCAGGTATCTGGTCTCTGTTACAGCCATCAACAAAGTCAGATCTTACAGCCAGAGCCCTTAGAAATGTAATCACAGTAAACCTGTACGAAGCTGATTAACTATGCAGACAGCTATGTGCTAGAGAGGATATTGAATGCGATTTATGGGTTTGGGGTGCCCTGCTGCCCACAGTATTGTGCTTAGAAAGCTGTGTTTGACCAAGCATTGTCAGAATTAAAATGGCAACCCTGCTGCAGAAAGCAATCTCAGATATTTTGTAAAAAGTAGGCATAAATTCTGTTGTTTATGTTTTTTTTAATACAATACAAATTTAGGTACAACCAGTGCACAGAATAACCACACTAATATTTCACTTAGTGGAACCCCAGCCAACTAAGCTGAGGTAGAGGTGTGAGATTCTTCCTGGACGCTCACATGACACCCTGTCAGCTTACACTGACATTAAGTATGTGCCATACTGTATGTAAACCCCACTCCAAGTCACCAACTCAGTAATGTAATTAAAGTCACATTTTTGGGGTGTACGAATATCAATATCAAATAACCATGAGTTCATTCAAGGACAAGTATTTATGAGGTCACTGCAACGTGACCGAAGTAAAGTTGAAAGTTTATCCTTCATGGTACAAAACCCTATGGCACTTCCGCTAAACCCCAGCCCCAATGTTATGGTATGAGACTCTCCTTTATGACATGGATATGTCCTGCAGCTCAAGGTGTCTTCTTGTAAAAATGTACTGTCCTGATTTTTAAAGTCATCCAGTCAACATTTATTGCTTAGTAAAGATCACAAAGCTTAGCAGGTGCCATGGCTACAGTCAGTGAAGACCCATCATTACCAGGGGTCAGCTGGTGTAACCTCCAGGCTATGGTCTGGTGTTTAACCTCATTTGTGCTCAGTGTTATGCTTTGTTATGTTAGTGATATACGATTCAAATGATCAACAACTGGTAACACAAGTATTTGGAGCACGACCGTGGCACAAAACCGAGTTGTTTCCATTGTTTAAAAAGGCCTCATGCTGACCTTATGCTTTCCATAGGTTGAATACCAGCGTGCGCTATTAGAGGTGCACTCACTCAGGGTCTAGTGCGAGCTGAGATGGAAAGCAGAGACATCTGGTTTACATGAAGAAAGCCTCAACTCTTATTTCTCACAGTTGAGCAGCATGACCTGATCCTTGGCTACAGTCCCTCAGGCACATATTTCTTCCCACAGGAGATTGACCGTTTGCATGGCAAGATACCAAACATGCTGGCTTATACCACAGCGTTGCAGCATCCAGTCTGTATCTGACATAGGAAAAATACACAATATGTTAGATCCAAACATTCCGGGGTCTATAAATAATGGTTTAATAGTGGTTTTAAGTACGGTTGTACCTTTAAATGTTATATAAATGTCTATACAGCATGACCTACTTTGTTTAAGCCAAAGGAGACTCAGGTTTTAGGTGGATACTAGAATGACTACGCTCAGAAAACAACACATTGGCCAAACAAAATGCAATGTGTCTCTGTAAAGAAAAAAAAAGCCAAACAGTGGTGTAGAGTGAGTTACACTGGGGTGTCCAATGTGTCCTTGGATGACAAAATATGCTTTAACTCTGTTTACATTGTTACCTGATTCTTCTTGAGGCACGTACGCCTATTTTTCTTGCTGCATCTCCAGTGATGCAGAGAGAGTAACATTTGACAGGCACTGTTGGATTGTTGGGGTGAAATGTCACCTGCATTACTTTGAGCTCCATGGAGGAGAAACAGCCTGAGGGACAAAGAACTTGCAGAAAACTACTTGAAGAAAAATGAACTCAAGAGGTAATTCTTCTTTTCCAGATTCCAGATTCTTCTTACAGAAAATGTAAGATAAAACAGATAACACTTCAAAATAGACAACCAGGGGTATCGTATAAGTATTTGTCGACTGTGGTTGTTTTTTTTTTTTCTCGTGACTGTCAGAATGGATATTAAAAAAATATTATCAGACTGATGCAGCTGTTTGTTGGTTGGTAAACTGACAATACTCTGTAACTTAAGACCAGACAATACCTGCTGCAGCTGCTCAGCAACACGCTTCCACATGCCCCTTGATTATTGATTAAAAAAAAAATAGAAATTATGACATATTATCTCATTTGAATTTTGATTATTTATTTTGCTCAGTCCCATAGGTCTTTTCTCAGTACATTTGTTACATTAAACCACATGAAAAAGAGATGCTGACCCACATCCGGTACCTGTTAGGAATATTAATACATTTTCCTTTATTTGTGTTTTTTTCAGATACAACTCTAATTTGTAAAATATGACAAATAATGTATATTTATATCCATAGAAGCACACAATACAAGTCTAAATCACTACATGAGCATACTATGGGTGCATAGCAGTCAACATAGGGGCTTGAACCCTTTTTTTTTATCCTGTGAGCTTCAACTTTGACATTTTGAGTCCAACATTTATGGGTGACTAGGGAGGGTCACGCTCAACATTACTGCAGAGTTTGATCATTTTGGCTATTTTTGTGGCGGAGTTATAGTGCGAGTAAAATCTCAACAAAACAAACATGCAGACACACAGTTCAACTCTGTCAGGGTAATTACCATGATTGAAAAACACATCTATTCTACATTAAAACATCATCCACAGCTGCATGGCTCAACATGTCTAACCATGATTGCCCTCTCTTTAAATGCCAAAAAACTATGTAGCTACTGGTATGCTGTTAAAATTCTTCAGACTTTGGAGACTTTTATGTCTAAAACTCTTGGTCAGAGTCTCAAGTGAATGAAGATTCCTCCACCCAACACTGCCTTCCAAATGGTTTGTCTCTGACATGTTTCCTGTTTATCGTCAGACTGCATAGTATTAAACAACCTCATTTTAACTCTGCAGTTGTGGAAAGCCAACCACAGTGAGGAAGCATAGACTGTAATACAGCATACTGAACTGAACTGAACTGAACTGTGTTAATGGTAACTATTAAAAAAAAAAGACAAGTGTATGAAAATGTTAAATATAATAATAGTCAAATATAGATGTACATTCCCAGCTGCCTTGCACTGTCTAAAAGGAACATTACTCGATTGTGCATGGAATAAAATGCATCTGTAAAACACATATTTGCTTGAAAAATAACTCGCATAAGGATAAGGCATCTCCTATAAAGGTTATTTCTATTACCTGGGGCTGAATCTCCCTTTGCGTGTTGATACTGGATCTCATGGAACACTATATTTTCTTTATACCTGTATCATTCAGACAGCTGCTCATACAGTCTTACCACGTTTTTTACTTGTTCTGCGATAGTAGACGTTTCCACTGGACACTGCGAGCATGCACACTTCACTTCACTCCCATGTTGCATCTGTCCAAACTTGACAACTGACTCGTACAAGGGTCGAGTTCTTAAACAATCTGGCAAGACTGTGTTGAGTTTAGAAATATATCCTGTCAGTTTTTATTAACACATATTTTTTATTGATATGCTACTGATTCACATTGGTGTAATTTTTTTTTAATTTTTCTATTTTTTTTCTTTTATTGTGTGCAGTCTCAGCGAAGCGACCGCAACAAAGGATTATGGGTATTGTAGTTTTTTTTGTTTTTTTTTCCCTACACTGCCTCCCATGCAGCATAAACATTTAGTTTTTAATTTGTTACGAATTAAATACTGTGACAGATTATTCTTACAGGCGTCTGACTTGCTTCTTCCGGTCTACTTTTTTTTTTTACATGATCAGTCAACTACGTGAAGGTAAAGGGATACGCTGCCCTTTGACTTCCCTGCTGAGTGTCTTTTGTTTAGTTGTGACCTGACACTATGGGCACTGACCCCTCCCGTCAGCCCCTCCCAATCCACTTATTAGTGGCAATGTTATTCATAGGGATTCCGTCCTGTCTTTGGTGCACGCTGTGAGACCGGGGCCGTGGCCGCAAGCAGGGGATGTATGAGGGGAAATGCGCACATTCGCCCCAGTCAGATATTAAAGTTTGGAGAGGTGGCTTTAGGTCCGTGGCGGGTGGAGACTTAACTGTCTGAAGCGGCGACAGCATGGGTAATCCTCTGCAGAGAAACATTGTTTATCTTGTAAGTAGCTTGTGTTTCCTGCTTGTGCAAGTGGCAATGAAAAGTGAAATGCCCTTTTTTTAATTTTCCTTCGCATAGGATGTCCTGTATTTATTTGTTTGTTTGTTTACCTGTAAACAGACAATCACTCTGTATTCTACGTGCACTAAAATGAAAAACTTTGCAGGAGTTTTGTGCGTAATTGTGTTTGCAAACCAGTAAAACAACAGAAGGTTGTGGGGCCTTGGCGGAGGTGTACGCTGTGTGACGTTCACTTGTAGCCTAGCATGAAAATGACTCAGAAATAAACAAAATGCACGTTAAAAACACTGCATGAATCTGTTTTGTGTGAATATCTTGTACTTTCATGCAGTGCCAGTGCATTATGTCACACTCTCGTGGTTTCCATTCATGCACTTTCTCAACTGTTTTAGGTCTGTCCTTATTGATGTTAGATCATCATTAATTTTGAATATCTTGTCAGATATGGAGAATAATGTGCAGAATACAGTTTGGAGAGAATAACAGGATGTGAACCAGCATTTTCTTGTTCCGGTATGAAACCACCAGAAAACCCACCACAATTATTTTACTTTTGTCAACATTAGCAAAAATATATTTTATATTCACTTAAGTACGTTCTAAAAGTGTAGCTTCAGTTTAATATAGGCTATACTATATATTTAATTTACTGTTTTTGTACAACAACAAAACTTTCTGTTGTACAGTGCAGTTCCTGTAATGTCCCATTGAATGGTTTCCTGAACATTGAGGAATATTCGCCACCTCTATTTCAAGTGTGGCTGTTTGGTGTAGCCCAATCTGGTCTTTCAATCTCACTATATTGTATGAGCTACCTTGCATGTTTCCTCTCATTGTATTTGAGGGGGTGAAAAAAAAAAGCTTTCTGTTGCAAAGCTTTGAATTAAGTTTTGGTTCTGAGTAACTCAAGGTCCCTTGTGTGTTTTCACTAGAATAGGAGTGTGTAAGGGGACATTATGTGGACAGGTGACAGTTCTGTACGCAGTAAAGAAATAAACATAGAAATAACTGGAACAAGTCAGGATTATTTGTCAGACAAACAAAATCATACAGAAATGCACAAGTCAAGCAGTAAAAGTTTGATCTTAACCCGGTTAGCCCTTACATTGGCACACAAACTATGCTAACCTTCAAACACCTAAACAGCCATCGGTGATTGAAAGTATCATTTGGTCTTAAATGTTTGACCCCATTATTCATATCAATACATTTAGATACTTTTAAATGAATACTAATAAATAAATAGTTATACAGTTTCTCAGCTTTTCATTGGCAGTTTTCCCTTTTTTGATACAAACACATTTGTATTTACTCTAAGCTTTGATGAACATCTACATTTGCAGTAAATTAAATAAATGAAAATACCTGATTTTCAAAGAAAAATGCAAAATGCAGAGGGCAATATTTTAATGAATGTCGATATATTCCTCAGGAAAGCTTATATGTGGACAAAGAAAAGTCTTTAGGGGTTAAACCACGTTAAAAATCTAAACACAATAATTTGTTCAAGACCAATTGGATTCAATGAATGATCAGTAATAATTTAACTCAAGGTAGCTGTGATTCTGGAAAGTCAAATGAAGCAAATTATGCGTTTCCTTTTTTAAAAAACTTCAATTTTCTTTGAAAAATTAACAAAACAATAACCCAAAAAACTTTCTTTCACTTCCTTATTATTGTGCTGAAGTCATGTAGATTATTTAGTGAAGGGATTGGGGGACTAATAGTTTAAGAAGAGGTCATGTCTCTGCTTAAGTTTCTGCTGCCACACTTAAGATAATTGAATTGCTAAAATAACATTACACCAATGTGCTCTAAATAATACCTGTAGCTGTACGATGGATGTAAATATCTTTGATTTGAGGATGTCACTTCACTGGCAGAGACATCCTGTGGGAACGAAGCTTACTCTCACATCAGATAGGAGGAAAGTTTCCATTACTGTATGGTCACACGACTGGAATGTCTGCAGTAAATGGTGAGATAAAAGCACTGTAAACAATGTCAATGCAATATGAAGTTGAGTATATGGGAATAACCGTGTTCTGTTCTCAGCTCTAGATCGTGCTTATATACTGCATGTGTCAGTGTCACAGTTGCGGATGTCATGCTGAAATAATACAAGTGAGGCAAAAAACAAAAGTGATTTTATTTATTTATTTTTCTTTTGCTGTGTTTTGCCTGTGCCTCATCTACCAGCTTTGTTTATTTTTTTCTGACACTATTTCAGATTAGAGGACACAAAAATATGATTATGCAGAAAAAGTCTTGTTAAAACAGAGCTGCAAATTGGCAGCTGACTAACTTGGCTGCAGGATGTTATTTTGAATCATGATGCGATGAAAGAATAGAGTCAGATCAGGTCTTTAACTGCCAGCTGTGAATGTGCCAAGAGCTGGCAACTGTCGCTTATTTAGATTCCCAAAAAAAAAAAGAAAAGAAACAAAACAATGCACTCTTTATTCTAACAAATATTAAAGAGTTGTTATTGTTACCTGTTGTTCTAAGAAGTACTCGTCTAGCTCTGGTTTCGATTGTGTATTATATGAGGATTTTTTGTTTTTTTGCCTTGTACTATAAACATCAGGGCAGACATATTCATCATGTATGCATTTAATCTCTACGTTGTCATATTGTGTGTTTACTAGGAAAAGTATGCCACTGTAGCTCAGCCCTAATTCTGATTTAATGGGAGTGAGCCATTTAAGTGTAAGCCTTATCCTGATAATGAGTTACTAAGCCTCTTTAGTACACGGCTCATATGATTGGCTTGACTGTACTGGATCAAAGCCCCTGTAATCTCTTACATGAAGATGCTCAAAGGTTGAGGCCTTCACATCAGATTATTTGTTCCATTATTAGTGCTTTACCCCCAGAAACTGTGTCGATTGCAGTTTCTACCAATGAAGTGCTGAAGTATGTTGTCAGTGCGTGCTGGTAATGGATTATTCGATAATAAGTGAATACTGCATTGTGTGAAGCACAAGGGTAGAATAACAAACAGGTTACTTCCCTTTTAACGGTTTATGGAAAAGTGTTTTTTTTTTATTGTTAATAAGATTTTTTTTGCAACTTGTGACAGAGGGTAATCTACTGTAATCTGTGGAGCAAATCAACTCTTGCTTTGGCTAAATTACTTCCAAACAATCTTAACAGTGCAACAGGAACGGGAAATCTGCCAGAGATTATACTTCATGTCAGGAAAACATAATTCCCTCGTCTGCAAACAGAAAATCAAGTTGTTTTTAATTATATAGGGATACAATTCAAGTGATGCAATCTAATATAAAGCAGGTAACAGCATTTAGTAAACTGTCAGCATCTGAAATGTGTTATAAGGGTTCATTGTACATTAGATGATTAATGTCATGTGATTAAAGTCATTTACATAAAAGGCATCTGTCAGTTAACACATTGTGAGGTATGTATTATGCTTGTGTGTGTCCTCAGGGTGACTTCACCTGGAACAGTGTGTCAGGGCGTAGTGTTGGCCTGAAGCCCGTGCCCCTGCAAAGCCTCTCAGAACTGGAGAGGGTTCGTCTGCAGGATGTGGCCCTCAGGAGACTGCTTCAGGATCATGACCTCGGCTGCCACATCACCATACCTAAATGTATTAAAACAGACACAGATAACAGATAATAACCCTCCTCTTTAACCCATAAAGACCCGAACATCCACCTTCGAACAAAATCATCTACTGTCTAATACCTGTTGATCCATTAATCCTATCAATACATGTAAATAACTGGTGTAAAATACAGTTTATCATCTTTTCATGGTCATCAGATATGACCCATTTGGACGTTCAGAGGCTCCGTAGTGAACGTAGACACACTGTCATCTTCTACAACATTGATTCACCAGTAAAACCCAATGAGTTGGATCAATGACAGTGGATGAACACACTTGTTTTAAGTTCAGTAATTAATATATTTGCTGAAAAAGTCAGTTTTTCTTCAGTTTTCTCTGTTTCTGATATAATAACCCTTAACTTTAATCTGAGCTTTTATGAACATGTACATGATCAGTGAATTAAATCAAGGAAAATACCTAAATTCCACTGAAAAAAATGCAAAAGACAAAGGATAATATTATAATAAATAGCGAAAAAGCATTTAAGAAAAGTTAAACAGAGAGAAAACATTCATAAATGTAGCACTGGGTCTTTATGGGTTAAAACTCAACTTGCTCTTCATTCCCAGGACATCATTTCTGAAACGCATGCAAAAATAAGACTAAAAAAAAGTTAAAATGATTTTGCTCTTACATCACAAGCTGTTCACTTTTGTCTTTTCAGATCATAAGCATAAAAAGTCACTCAGACAGAAGTTGGATTCATTATCTAAGGAAAAAAGTAAAGACAAAGGTAATGTGGGTCTGGATTTAATCTCTGTAGTAGTCTTTTACAGCACAGTTTACCACAGGGTTTTAAGACACACATGAGTACAGGAGAAATCTCAGTGCTCCTTTTCAAAACCGTCTAACACACACTATCATAGTTACCCTTTTCAAATGAATGAAGGTGCACACAGTCCCTTTTTTTTTGGGGGGGGGCGTTGCGTGCTTTGGCAGAGCTACCGATTCCTGTCAGACATTTATTCACTTCCAGTTTCTAGCCTGACACTTGAAAAACCACTTTGATCCTTTTTGGGCTGAGGCCGTATAGAATCACTAAAGCAGACATTCTCGGCGTTTTATACCCGTGGAGCTGTGAGTGATCCGAATCTACAGTGCAGTAAAGAAGTCTCAGAGGAGCTGGGAGTTGCCCTGCCTACTGCAACAATCTGGCAGGAAAGTGATGTTTTCTGTCAGACAGACAGTCAGGGGAAATAACAAAACCAGTCTTAAATAGTGGTGGTTGATTCATTATAGCCTATCCTCTGGCAAGGCTGGCCTCTTTCCTCTCATGTCCTTTTGTTTACAAAGCCACTTCAAAAAGTATGCGCGCTGCAAAACCCTGCTGGTGTTTTCCTTCAGATATTCCTCTTTGAGCGGCGTTTATCTAATTGGTCAAGCTTTGAATAAGAAGAATAAATGTACACAACTGTTAGACTCTGTACAGAAAATAGATATAATAAGATCCTTTGGGTAAAAAAAAAAAAAAGGGCAACAGAAGTGGCACGTCTAACATCTAATTTAACATCTCTCAGTTGACTAGCAGCCAACAAGATGAACTTTAAGTCTCTCTGTGTCACCCTCTCGCTCACACAGAGACCGTGCCCCAAGCGTTCGGTATACCGCTGTCACAGGTCATATCCAACGACCGAACACACAAGCAGCGGCATGATCCCTTGCGGGGCGAGCACAGTGACCCCAGCGAATTGATGCTATCCTTCCTCCACCTCACGTCCAGCTTCAAAAGGGCTAACAAAGAGCTTTCCAGCAGCAACTCGTCACTTAGCTCCAATTCTGAGACCCCTAATGAGTCACCTCTGCCCAGCGCAGCAGACACAGCGCCAAGGACGCACAGGAGGGTAAGCTTTTCTGTCAATAAACCTGACACTGTGTCATGAGGCAACAGGGGAGATCTGTCTGCCTACATTTGCACACTTGATTTCTCTGGATATTTGTGACCTTTTTGGCTGTTCTCTCTGTGAGGGGAGAGGCGGTGCGGCCAATCACAATAACAGGACTGCGCCGCATTTTCCTCACTATAACCACCTCAGCTGCTCATCCGTTGGGTGTATTCTTGCTACCTCTCTGTTGACAGGGCGGGGTGTCTGTGGATTGCATCACTGACCTTGACGATAACCAGTCTCGGCTCTTGGAGGCGCTCCAGCTGTCTCTGCCTGTCGAGGCAGCTGAAAAGAGGAAGAAGCGCCAAGACAAAAAGCTGAGCCTCAACCCTATTTACAGACAGGTGCCGAGGGTTGTTGATCTGTGCTGCCAATACCTGGAAAAATACGGTACTCATTATTAAAGCTGAGCATCTACACTTAACACCTGTGCCATATGAGGAGAGTCTGCAGTGACTGATAACATAGTTCAATATTGTGATGACACTATATGACTTCGAGTCAATTAACTTCACTGTCACCACCAATTTAACACAGATTAGTCTGTTATAGTGAAGCTAGCTTCATTCTGTTCTCATTTCTCTATTTTGTGCTTCCCGACTCCTCCCTCTTCACTCCTCCTGCTTTTGACCCTGAAATTGATCTCAGAGTCCCATCTTTAAAGGCGTCTCGATTCTTAAAATGCACTGCAAAGGGCGAAGAGCGGGGACCCAGTATTCTCTGGTGTATCCATTTTCTTCTCAGCTAAGAGACATGATACCCTGGGATATAAACCATGGCACTAGTTGGACTTATAAAAATGGAAATCAATCGTAACAGTTCAAGTACAAGTTTAAGAAATCTTTATTATCCCTGAGGTCTGCAGTCAGAACCAACAATAGTAGGGAAAAAAAAAACAATAAATAACCTAAATGTCACACTGAGTCATTTAAAAGTCAATAGCAGCAGGAACAAAGAAGCCTTCAGTCTGTTTGTCCTGCATTTTGGCTTTGAAAATCTGCGACCAGATGGAAGCAAACCAAACTCTCTATGGAGGGAATGGCTGGGGTCGGCCAAGATTGACTGAGCTTTCTTTACAGATCTCGCATTGTAAAGGTGAGGGACATCAAACAATGAACTATGATATGCCGGCAATTTTACTGCGAGTCTTAATAATGATTTGCAGTCGGTTTCTGTTTCTAAGAACCAAAGATCCAAACAGGTAAATAAAAGAACAAGCGAGTACTGATTCAGTAAAAGAACAAAACAAAACAAAAGATGTGCTCAAAAGTCTGGTGAATATTGAGACCAGTTAATTATTTATTTAAAATTACTAAATATACGATCAAACTTGTCTTAATCGAAGAAAAAAAAAAGGTATGACATCCCCATATAACCTGAATTAAAAGTTAATTAGAAGTTTCTATGCTAATCAGACATAAAATACAGCTGTATTCTCTAACTAAACAGCAGATGACAGATGATGCAGTGGTTCCGTACATCATATTTTACTGACATTTATTTAAAATGACACCTTCTCAAATGCATATTGCCTCGTGTGGAAATGAGAAACTGTTCAGTGTGAATTCATGGTTCATGTAAATAACATAAATGAACCCTTTTCACCCTCGGACAGTCTTTTATAATGACTCACCTATAGACCATACTAAATAGTGTAGTTTGTACATGTTGTATGAACCCTATGAATGACTTTGAGTCTAAATACTCATTATTTTTCTTTTGGCACTAAGAGAGCATCTTCATTTTTGTTCAGGTCTACAGACAGTTGGTATTTTCCGCGTTGGAAGTTCCAAGAAAAGAGTACGCCAGGTAAGATTTCAAAAGGCTGGCTTCAAAATGTCAGATGCTTTTGCCCTCTTTTCCTCATTAAAACAGTCAATACAATATTTCATCCAGCTTCGTGAGGAATTCGACCAGGGATGGGAGGTACATTTGGATGAGGAGCACAGCGTCCATGACGTTGCCGCGTTGCTTAAAGAATTCCTCAGAGACATGCTGGACCCGCTGCTGACGCGAGAACTCTACACGGCCTTCATCAACACAATATGTGAGGACCGCAGACAAACAAAGTCAACAAATCACCACATTTTCTGCTGCGGTTTTAATGACCGGGTGACTTCTTTTTCCTGCAGTGCTGGATTATTCAGACCAAGAGAGCGCCATCCAGCTCCTGATATTTCTGCTTCCTCCCTGTAACAGTGACACACTACAGCGCCTCCTTTGCTTGTTGTCCACAGTGGCTATGCACGCTGATGACAGCCTGGACAAGGAGGGACACGAGGTATGGAAATTCCAGCAAACAAAAATACAGCCTATGTATTTTAGTCACAATCCTATTCTGACAGTATTGTGAGAATAAGCATCTGCAGAGCAGCTCCTGTGGCAACACATCATTTATTTTTGATAATTCAACCAGCAATGCGTTAAAGAATTGAGTAGCTATCACAGACTAATGCTGAATCACAGAACTAATGAATGCCAACAGCCACTGAAAGGCAGGAGGCCAGATGTGTGTTACATCTGCAGCCTCTAATTTGAATAAAGTGCTGAACCAAAGAGAAGTGACATACAGTAATGCATAATAGGTTCCACTATGGGTATATTCAGTAAATGATGAACCAGCACCAACCACCCTGCTGCATATTAATCACAGAGGTGCTGTGCTTCTGCATACGCTGTTCCGTACAATCATAATTTGTTGACACCACAGTTTATGTGTTGTAAATAACAACTAACGGATACTTGGGGTGCAGTCGTCCCTCTATGTGCCCATTACCCAGCAATTTGTAGCAGTCAGGTTAACGTTCTTTTGTGCGGTAATGATCATCTAATTTGTGTTAATCACGCTGTTTGACTTTGAATCGTCATAATGGAGATTAATTGTTTCCCACGGATTCAAACTGGTTTTGTCTTGGCCTCCGTCCTAGAACGCGCATACTGTTAAAAAAAAAAAAAAATGAAGAAGAAGAATTCAGCTAGTTCTCTTTGAACAGAACTAGGCAAATGGCAACTGTATTGATAGTGGCAGGCCTGTGTTAGGTGAAAATTCCCAACATTTCCTTAGACTCAAACTCTTATGTGTTGCTTCGTGCGTCTTAAGAGCTCCCGTTGCTTTATGTGAGGTAATGGGGAGTTGAATAGAAAATGAAAGGCATTTTTTGCAGTGACTTCCAAATTTTTCTCTACAGTTAACATGTGAAAAGTGATTTATTGGGATTTTTATTATATTGTCCTATGCATTCTTCATTTTTCAATGGAAAAAAAGGATAAATTCATAGGTTTTTATAACAAAACAGAAAAACATAAATGAATATTGCGAAAAATGACATTCTACATTCATTACAGAGGCCCTGAACTTCCAAATGGGTCATGTCTGATGCCTATTTCAATGCACTGATAGGATTAATGTTGCGACAGTTATAAAACATTTGAGATCAATAGATATTTTTAGGCATGGGTGGCTGTTTAGAGCTTTGAGGGTTAATTTCCCTTTAAGTCACGACAGTCAAAAAAACATCAGAGGGGGCCCACAGTGACTGCTCATGTATATAAACTCTATCTTCTGTTTACTTTAGATAACAGGAAATAAGATGACGTCACTTAATTTAGCCACCATCTTCGGACCAAACCTCTTACACAAGCAAAAAAACTCAGACAAAGAGTTTGTGGTGGAGAGTTTTGCCCGTGCGGAGGAGAGCACAGCCCTCATCAGCGTGGTTCAAAGCATGATCAATGCATATGAAACACTATTTATGGTAAGTGCCCTTTACTCTAAATGCAATGATATTTGTCAGTCTGAAAGCATTTAAACAAGGCACTGCTTAAGACAGCCCCAGGTTTATTCAGTGAATGGTCTTGTCCTCTTAGACGTGTCTTCTCTCAGCATTAAAAAAAAATGTTTATAGGCCGGTCATTCTTAAGCTTAATACAGCGGAGCCATCTAATGAAATGTAAACACTATCTTTATGGGTTTCCAGAGCGACTAAGTGTTTACGTGCTTATTGAACAGAGTTGTATTACAATAAAACTAGGAAACCATGTCATTTGATTTTCACTCTTGAACCTTGATGTGCTTAAAACGGTGAACGCGCTGTGCAGTACATGGCAGGAGAAAGACCTCGGTGGAGAAGTTAATACATGTCATTTGGGTCTTTGGTTCATTCATAGAAGAAGACTGGGGAGTAAGGTCAGAATCCTCCCCTTGATTATGTTTTCATTGTTTTACTACAAGCCGAAGTGCAAATGCGCTTAATTGGAGTTTCTGAGAATTATCTATTAACAAAGGCAAAAAAGCCCATTAGACATTTGCTATGCATCATTAGTGCAGCTTTTCTAAGTTGCAGTTAATTTCCTTCTGTTTATACAAGCATCATGCTCTCTCTGGTAACCATAAGAAACCTATGCATTGTATTATGCATGTATAATATTAGTTAATAAATGCACTGGCATTGTCAGTCTCATTATTTCACTTACTCAAGGGTTGTATATTTGTTTCTCCTTTTTGGTTTATAGAAAATAATGAAGGATCAGTGACATTTAGTTTCCAGAGCATAATTGGAAAACCACTCAATACTTTTTTTCAACTGGATCCTTTTACAATTTGTCTCTCATCTGTTCATGCTGTCTGCCATACCGTCATTATTTTGTTTTGAGAGAATGACAAAACCGTTCAATATTTTTCCGTCATCTGCCCGAGAAACTACTAAACTGCTCTTTAGTATCATCTCAAGTATTACTTTCCATTGTTACCGGGGCCTGTGGGATGCACCATCCTATGAAACACATAGTTTATTTCTATTCTGGGGTTAACGTAACCTGTCATGTTACCATATTATTATTTGTGTGATGCGTATGTCTTCCTTTATCATATTCACTATTAGCTTAAGACGGGAACAAGAAAGAAACCTATGCATGAAGAAGATTCCACTGACAAACATCTATCTGTGTTTGATTGAAAATCACTGAAAACCGAAGTCACAAAAACTTAATTTTACACTTGTCAGCGCTTGTTATACACTTCAGTGAATCCACGGTTTTGTACTTCTTAGGTTCCTGCTGACTTGCAGAATGAGGTGCTCATGAGTTTGCTTGAAACTGATCCTGATGTTGTGGATTATTTACTGCGAAGGAAGGCCTCTCAGTACTCGTGAGTTTTTGTCGTTTGTGTGCCTCCTGTCCCACTGTCCGCACACGTATCCAAACAAACACAATGAAGTCACTGCTTATGGCCTGATGGCATGTTTTTTAGGACAGAGTTGGTTTTTTTTTGTTTTTTTTTTTATTTACTTAGCATTCAAATAAACAGTGGTACATTTTCATTTGTTTGTGCAGAGATCAGGGTCTTCTGAGACCAGAGGAGTCCTTCTGTCTGAATGAGAGACACTTATCCAGTGACTCCGTCAAAGCATCCAGTGGAGAAGTGTCTCCCTATGACAACAACTCCCCGGTTTTGACCGATCGGCTGATGTGTAAATACCCAGAAGACGACAGCCCGTTCTCAGCCGCTGTCACCGACCTCTCGGGGCATTTCAAACCCAGAGGCGCTTCATCTGGAAAAAGCTCCCCCACACTTTCAGCAGATAAAGGTGACGCAGAGTTATTGATCCAATTCCATTTCTTCTACTTTCACTGTTGAATATTATACCTTTATAACAAAATAATGTACTTTATTTTTTATTTTGATTTACTTTGGTTTGATTTGTGATTTCAGCTGAATGATAAGTTTATTTTTATTACGGCATCATGACAGAAGCTTTTATTTATAAACTGTTGCCCATGTTGGTTGTGTTTTCAGGCACGTTCCTCTTTTTATTCCTATTTATACACATTAGTAATCACCTATGACCAAGTACAATGATTACATACTGAGTCCCAGTTACACTTTATCTATCAAGAGTAACTCACATAGTCTCAGTCATTTCATGATGAGAGGTAAAAATATTGTATTCCAACTTTATGGGCAACAGTGTATAATAGAATAGAATATCAAGCACAGTATGATTTAGTGTACATGTAGGTAAGGTTTGTATATTAAAGGTCCCATATACTAACATTACTTGACCTGAAGCAGAGCCTAGTAATTAATAAGTGGAACTAAATGAAAAGCTAAACTTGAAATAGGCAGTAACATATAAGCAAAGCTAATTTACCTGTAGCTCTATTTAATTTTAAGTCATGTTGTTCATTGCGGTATTTATTTTGCTGTCACTTGAATATGTTTATTTTTATTTCAGTCAAAGAAATTATTTTTCACTGCTAATTTTACACTGTTTAGTATAACCCTGCCCCATAGTAGCTTATGTTGAGTATTTTTATCAAAATCTCCACCTAAAGTTGCATAGATTGTATTAAAGTGGTCATTTAAATACAGATTACGTATATCAGAGTAAAATACCATCAGTAGATGTTCAATAAGGTTTTGGTGTATTTTTTATTTTTTTTGTAAAATGCTAATAAAGTAATTCTTATCCATTAAAGTAAGTTATCTTTAAATGTTGTTATTCTTCTTAGAAGCTCCACCTGATCATTTCTGGGATGTCTGGCAAGAAGTGCTCAGCAAGGATTTTACTGACGATCCCATCACTGGTAAAAAATATCTCTACATGTTGCTGCAGATGGTCTTGAGAGGTGTAATGAATGCTGGATGTTAATGAATTGTTTCTCCCAGGCTCCGTTGGAGACGTGTCGGAATGTGAGTCCTATGGATCATCAGAGGGGCTGAGCAGTCACCAAGGTAACAACAAGCTGCCGACACAAACCTTATTGGATGTGCTGGTATGCAGGCCACACCTCCCAGTGACTCGCAGCAGCAGCGGCCCTCACGACCAGCGAGGGCAGAGACAACCAGAATCATTATTGCATCAGGGAATGAGCAGCCAATCAGGAGCCTTCAGTTCAGAAAACCTGGCAGGAAGGACAGGACACCCAGCAGGTCCGTTCTTTAAGGTCAGGACAGATGGCCGCTCTCCCCTTCACCACTCCGGACCTCTAAGGGAGACCCATATTTCTCACTCCACTCCTTCATTTCTTAAATACGTGCCAGAAGGTGTTGACTTTCAAAGCCCACCATTGTCCCAGCAGTGCTCTGGCTCCCAAACTGTTCCTTCTGCAGATTTACATGGACCAGGACCAGGACAGCACCCTGGTACACTGGACTGGCAGTCAGAAAGATGGAATATATGGAAGATTATGTCGAAAGAAAACGCAGATGCTCTGCCAGAAACACTGGTGTGACCTGTTGAAACATCCTGAACATACCATATAGAGACATCTGTCACCGTCTGTGTTTAGAGTAGTATTAATACTAGATACTGTCATTGACCCTAGACTTGTTTGCTTATATTATGCTGTATTATTTTGCGGTTTAACCAGTTTTTTTCCACCCATTTCTTTGTATTCAGAGTTAAATATTGTTACTAGACTTGAGTTTTACCAATCTATAATTTGAATACATGAATGTTCCCCCGATGCTGAATGTAAAAACATTAATATTCTTTATGTTCATGCTTTTGTACATCTGTATTTCCACTTGTGTAAATATTTTATTTTTCCAGAAACTAAATATTGGAAAATGCCTTTAATAAGAGTTACTATCCACAACTCTGTTTAATGTAATCATTTTGTAGATTTTAAGAGCAGTTTAAAATTGACTGAACCATCACTTTAGTTTTCTGCTCTCATTTTCTGCTTGGATACACCCCTATGTGTGTGTTTGGTTCGCAGGAATGATTACTAAACAGTGTTTCAGAGACTGGTTACGGACAGAAATATCATTTGTAAATGTGTTGTACTTTGTAATTTATTCAGAAATGTTTTCCTATGTTTTGTCAGGTGTCCACTTCAGTGTAATGTTTATATGTCTCACTGTTTTATGGTTTATTTGTCATTTCCCCCATTAAACTAGTCTCAGCCTTCCAGGTGTGATTTATTGATTTCACCGATGGCATCAGTTCTTCAGAGCTGATTTTTCAGGACCTGTGTTCCCGAGAAGCAGCTGTAGATTGAAGAATGGGAGAAGTTTCTACAGCGTCGACACATTCACGCATGTAATACATTAGCATTAAGGGCAGGATAAAGTTGGATGGAGTTTGTGATGTGATATGAAATAGTTATGTTTCAGGAAAAAGTGGAAAACAAGTTGAAGTTGTGAATATGACACTTTACCTGAAATACCTAAAACAGGGACTTTGACTTTTCTGGAAAAAAAACAAAAAACTTTAGTTAACACCAACCTGTCCAGGGACTGCAGGTGGAAATGAGCAGTTTTTATTAACACCTGGCACAAGCATCTTTCCTAGTTCTGGTTTTTGTAATAAGTCACAACTAAAGGTGCCAAGGTGTGTTGGTAGCTTTGAAAAGCTGAATGATATTATAGCCTTGCAGAAAATATGTATGATTATCTAATTTTAATTTTTTCGATTTTTTTTTTAATCCAATGTGGCATTGCATTGCTGCAACAAACACATGTACACTTTAAATATAACCACAATGCGGCTGTTATATTAGAATACATTATATCCAATAATTGTAGTTGTATTGTGTGTATTTTTAGCCTATGTGATTCTACTTTAGTTTTACAGGCAGTTGTAAAAAACATTTCCCTACACATCATCATGTGCATGTTTGTATGTGTGTGATTTATAGCACAACATATAACGCATTCATCATGATCGAGAAGGTTAAAATCAAGTGGTTACCACTGTTGTGTGTGTTCTGTGACATATACTGACCACTAGAGGGCAGCATGAGATCAGGAAACTCCTCCATGCACTCCCTCTCTCCCTTTACGGACTATAATCCTTGAACATTATGAATGTACAGTAGGCATATATTCTGGACACTGAATGGTTACTTATAAAGCCCCGCGCACCGCATGAACTACTTTTATTGAAAAATAAATTCCTGGAATTTCATTAAATACTGACAAACATAGAAGAGCAGGAAAATGTATGGAATTAAAATCTGGTACGGACTATTGAATTGAATCTGCAGAATATGAACATGCATACGTGATGATACCACACTGTGATTATTTTTGCTACACATGATAGAAGCCAGCTTATTGCAAATCTAAAAATTTAATAGGCTGCATTATGGGGAGTTAAGCATATAAATTAAACAGTAATAAGCAGTGATTTAAATAAACATATTGAGTTACTTCTTGACCTGATAAGAAACCCTTCCCTTGCTGAGCAAAGCCAGGGGATTTCCTCAACACCCAGATTTGTGGCTAAACTTTCTAGGTCATGTTTGTCTCCACAGCTGCGTGGGCCAAGCTGTATTTGGCCGGTCCACAGTCCCTTTCTGACGAGACCAAAGAGACAGAACAGGATGTCTGGATGTGTTTTACAGAGAATTCGGCCTCATTGCTTTCCATTTTTCTACGCCTCAGAAAAAACAGACTGCCTACACCCTGTCCCATTCAGCGACTCCAACCACTAAAAGGCCACACACTGATGGAAAAAAAAGGGCCTGAAGATGCTCTCTTCTCCACTCATAACCTGCCTCCCATGAAAGAAAGCGATCAACATCAAATATTTAATTTCGCATCTTATCTTTGCGGCTCTGATGGATGTAAGCTGATCCTTTGGCAGGGAGCTGTAAGTGGTCCCAGCAGGGGTCCGTCCTGTCTGAGTCTGCTCATTGACATCAAGAGCAGCTGCGGGGAGGACAGAGGAAGGTCACAAACAAAATGAGTCTGAATGTCCTGTATCAAGAGAGCCCTGGCCCTGGTGTTTCAAGGTCGAGATTGATGCACAAATTTCCCCAGAACCAAAATAGACCCCAGTCAGGCTCATTAAGGCAATTGTTGTGGCAGTAGAAAAAAAAAAAAGAGACATTTCTAGTGCAAAAATTTACATATATTTTAGTAACAAAGCTTGGCCTACTTCATACTGACTGCTTCAAATTATAATACATCATATCATATTTATTTTTTACAGCTCCTAATTAGATCAGGACATATTTTCATAGATTTCCATTTCATTTTGTTTAGTTTTTTGTTTTGTTTTATGTGTGTTTGGCCATATTTTCCTCACAGTATCAGATCATAAATCAGTTAAGAGTTTGTGGTGGTTTTTAATTACAACTTCTTGTAAGGTTAAGGCTAAGGGTTAGGAAAAAGCATGTTTTGGTTTGAGTTTATGGTTTTGAGACTATGGTGAGCAATTTGCTTTCTTTTTTCCGAAATCCACTCGTTCTCAAGCTTTTATGTGTTTGTGCTTGTGGTTGATGTTGGTGTCATGGCAGCGCAAACCACTCCTTGGAAACAAGCTTATTAAAAAAGTTTTTTTTAACAGAAGCTGTTTCCCACATTCATCACGAGTACATACAGTAGAAAACACACTCAACAGTTCATAATCATACTCATTATTAAGAGGGACTATGTAGAATTGCAAAACAGACATTTTCATATCTGTAAAAAGCACTGCAATGTAATGTGGGAGTGCAAAAAAAAAAAAGTCGTATATGTACTATGGAGACTACTTTTATCATTGTGAAGATGAAATGGTCACTGGTTCAATAGGTGGTAGAAAAACGTACACCAGAAAATGTGAACTGTAAATAAAAGACACTTAAGGAGAAGGTCAGGAAGACACAAAGCTGACAGTGAAAGCATCTGGGCCTGACAAAAATGTAGTCCTTGAGTCTTATATGAAATTATTGGAACTTACAATCGTACAGTAAAACTTGTCATGACCATTATTCTGCTCCATCCCCACTTGTTCCTGAAGTTCTCTTGCTCCGCTGATCACTGCCATCTGCACCTGTAATCCCAGTTTACTGCCTCCACCACCTGTTCCCAGTCTAGTCATTTCCATCACAGCCTTTTACACAGGAAACACTGTATAGATAAAGTTGTGATTAAAGGAGATACAAGGAAGAAACAGGGCTAAATGGTGGGAACATGATATAGAAAGAGAAAAGTTGGAAGATGGAAATTAAGAATCTTCTTCCTCCTTCTTTTCCATATGAGCCTGGACTATTCAGAGATGTTCCTCCACAGCTTCACATTTTGCTTTCCTCTTCATGTTGCCTTCGCTCATCTTCCTTTTAGATCAGATGACCAATAATCTGCAGGATGAGGAGAGTCATTTTGTGTTGAAAGCGTATGATTCACATCATTTTCAGTGTTATCAAACCACTGGGGGACCCCAAGAAATCCCAATCTATCTATCTATCTATCTATCTATCTATCTATCTATCTATCTATCTATCTATCTATCTATCTATCTATCTATC
>JAPQRQ010000015.1:20804687-20828678 GCA_037367365.1 Apogon talboti
CCCGGCGGGGTTGGGGTATTAATGGAGGCAGTATGAAATGACCCAGTGGAAGTGACGCTTCCTGGGCACGTTTTACGCTTGCATGAGCATGTGGATGGGGCTGAAACAGGGTGGGGAGCTCTAGAAATGAGGGAGTCAGTGTGGAGAGAGACTAGCCAGGATGCTACTGTATCTTTTATTAGTCTCTCATCCATATGCTACAGAAATACAATGCTACAATGCTTCACCTGTGTTTTTTTTTTTTTTTTTAAGAAGATCATCCCGGACAATATCATGTGAGTTTGACTTCCTGCTTTTTACTGGCGTCTAAATCTGATGGAAAAGTTGTGATGGTTTGTTTCTGTGGGGAGTGCTGGTGAGGTTGTTGACTTTATGCAGTGTGTTCTCCTGCTGGTTGAATTTAATGAGCATGTTTGTAAAGTCTTGATCTATTTCACTACATTTGGGTTTTGCTCACAGTACTGCATATTGGAACACCAGGGGTTAGATATGTATTGCAGTATTTCTTTGTTCAATGTGGAGTGGTTTTACTAATGGTTCAACACTGAGGTGAATTATAGCCTTTTTACAAGATGACACAGATTACAAAAGTCTCCTAGCTGGGTCCCTTTGACAAATCCTTTTTTACCAATGCAGATCAAAGTTTATTTTGCATCAGATTACACAGCCAGTTCCACCTTCTTATCTGCTCCCTCAAAAGGGCTTTTTGGGCCCTTTTCTTTCGCCAATTAATACAGCTTGACATGCCAACCAACACTAAAAGGACTGCCTCAGGCAGCAAATGGCCTTATTTAGTTGGGATGAATAATCATTTGTTATGAATAGCAGATTTTTTTTTCATTCTTCATGCAAATCTCAATACAGTGTGTAGACTATAATACAGCATATTCTTAGGAGGATTTGTCAACATCTTGATTGACACTTTTACAGTCAATTTCCCTTTTGCCAAAGTAGGGTATAGAAGATGCCAGATATTTGGACTTTCATATTTGCAATATTTGTATTGATTTTGGAGCCAAATTTAGAAAAAAAATGAAATCGTTTTCTTTTATTTTCTACACCAGTAGCCAAACCAGCTTTATGTGTCAGCCTGGATCAAACATCACTTTGGGTTTCCAGCGGTTGACGTAGGGACAGTTGTCTGGGTTACAGACCACCAGTTTATTTGAAATGGTTGGAACAGAAACAGACATTTTTCCACTTGATGTTTATTACTGTTCAGAACGGGTGCAACTTTAATGTGACCCTGGAGTAACAAACCATTTTCACCTTTAAAAAGCACTGGCCTCAAATGTCAGTACGACTCCACAATCCATGTAAATGTCATGGGCTTTATGGCATTTTCTTGCAGTGGAGTGGATCACAGTAGGAGCACATGACATATGAAAGTCATTATTTAAGAGTCCATTTATAAACGTAATGTTGTAATTGGCCTTAGGCGACAGTAACACGTAGAAACCCTTTCTTTTCTAAATTGTCATGCATCTGAAGGGTGACATGGGAGTACTGTACTGCTGTATGTGTGTGGTTGTCACTGTTTTATGCGGGGAATGTATGCATTTACTTACAAATGAACCCATGAATGTGTTGCTAACACGCTGAATGAGACAGGAAAAGGATTCACGCTGGAAGCCATGCTTAATTTGTCTATTCCGTCTCCTTACTTGTCAGCCTTAGACGTTTAGTCATGGTCACTGGGAGCAGAATGACCCCTCTCCGGTATTGTTGTCCTGTTAACAACGTCTTTACAACATTCTGGTCTTTACAAAACGCAGCAGACTTTGGATTGGCATGGGATGTTTGAAGGAAGTGAAGAGTGACAGACAGCAGTAGGCCTGACTGAGAAACAAACAAGCTGTGAAGAGAGAGCTGAGGGTTTGCCAGTGAAAAGATTAGAGTGGCATTTGGCTCGAGTGCCAAGATGCATCGTTGCTCTTGCCATGCCACCATGGCAACAGAAGCTTTATGCCTTCCTCCAAGTCACCACACACCGATTGTCCAGACGGTAAAAAACAGTCATTTAACGCTCTTGTAATTATTCTCATTGACCTGAGCATTAACTTGGATAGCCGCGTAAAATGTTTGTATCACTATCATGAATCTAGTTGCACAGAAAAGCATATATGTCAACCTTGATTACTTCATCACTAAAAACAGCTTCATTTTCTTTTGAATGGTGAGCAATGAATGAGCTGAATGCAAGTGTTGTGATAAATGTGCAAGTAATCTCAGCAGAGCATCTTTAAAGGCCCATCCATTCCAGTGCTCCCATTTGTCATGCACGACACTTCTGTTCCCCAGTGGCCAATCAGGAGTGTCTCCTTGGTAGTTAAAAGCACCCCCTCCACACCTCATCATCACATGTGATTGACAGCCTCCCACAGGAAGGAGGGGGGTTATTTACCTCCTATGCTCTCATGGGACTAAGTTAATGATCCCAGCCAACAAAATAATACAAAGAGAAAAAGCCTGAGAAGTCGGTGCCTGGTTGAACCATTTGGAGCAGTTTCGGCTTCCTCTAGAGAGGATTAGAGAAGAAGAGGCTGTGTGAGGAGAATTTCAGAGATAGCGGTAAGACAGACGAAGCAACAGAACCCAAGGAAAAAGTGGGCGCTAAAGGAAGCTTCTAAAGAAAGCCACTGTTTTTAGAAAAAGAAAAAAAATAAATCTTTTCCTGGGCTTTATTTCTGTATTCATCTGTCACCAAGACTATGGACTGTGTGTGGTTGGCTGACTGAGGTACGTAAGAAGTGTTTATCTCCAGTGATGTGTTTCTAATGGGTGACAGTTTGAAGACTCTTTTAAGTTAGGCTTTAAAAGGTATTTTTGGTAAACAGAAATAAATGACCGATTACCTGGACAATGTTATAGCCAATACTGTAGCTGGTGACTTTAGGTTACATTACATCATTGAGCTCAAATGTTTAGAGTATTTATCTTATACAATGCTTTTAACCATTATCAGTATGCCTAAGTAAACCTTGAAATCTGGTTTTTCACTCCTCTCACATTACCTTCAATGCTGTCTTGAACCCTGCAGGCTTCACTGAAACTTTAGTAGTCCTGGCAGGAGTTCTGGATTAATCCAAATCAATACTTTTTTTCTTTTGTGCGGTTTAACCACATAATATAAACATTTGCTTTACACAGATACTGTAACCAAAGCAGTGACTTAATGTTGCTGACAAGGTCGTCTCAGGTAATGAATTCTAACTTTATACCCCAAGCCACATACGTAAACAGCGACGGTGGAAATTGATCAAACTCTATGGGATCAGTGGGTTTTTGGATGCCAGTTATGTCAGCCAACGCATGTTTGTGTTGGGAACATTTTCGATACTGCCAAAGGGCGGCGAACAGATGCCAAGAATTTGAGACAACTTTCAACACTATCTAAGTCAAATGTCGCAACCACAGAACATTCCTGTGTGTTTCTAGGTCAGGGAATGTATTCACATGGAAAAACAAAAGGGTGTGAGCGTTTAAAAAATTAAGGTTGCTGAATTTAGGTTGAGGACTCAGTGTGGTTTGCTCGATCAGCATCTGAGAGTTGAACATAACATGAACGTTGTGTGTCCATGTTAGAGTCACACATAGAATACAGACATCATTGATTACTCTATTAGCACGTTGAATTCCACCGGCTGCTAAACAGTACATAGCAGACTTCTCTTTTTTTAACAGTGCAGCTCAGATTTCGCCTGAAAATAGCCGTGATAAGTTACATAAATGTGAAAAAGACTCAAAACTATGTGCTGTAAGTCCGTTGGTTGCTGTTTTCTCAACTTCAGGCTCATAACACTGGGCCGATATTTGTTTTAAGATGACAAGGGGAAAAAAAAAAAAAGCTTTGTTGAGACTTCTGGCTTCACTCCATGCTGTGATAGCCCTGAGTGATAGACCCAAACAGCAGAAGTCCTGCCCCTTCCGTATGATTGGCTAATATAACAATTTGCAGCCCACTGTGTCTGGATACAGTTCTCAGAGAGTGGGTAGAAAGGGTGGAAAGTTTCGATCCTCCTGCTGGTGTTCAGAAGGCTTTAGAGAACAGGGTTAGAGGGTCAGGAACTGACATAAGACACTAGAGGAGAAGAGTCACTGTACTAGAGATCAAATAGCTGCAGTGGATGAGCTTGTACAGTCTAAACATCAACAGTGACTGACGTTAAAGGTGTCTCTTTTCTCTCTTGCCTGTTTATGGATGTAATCATGTGGCAGGTAAGTCAAAGGGGCATTCTTGTTGAGCACTACTTATATTTTCTGTTAGATAGTTATTCAGTGTTTTGCGACCAAAACATTGAGTCATCTGAGCCTGCAGGCCAGGCTCGGCTCAAGTGGTGGGGTTGTTTGGCCTTGTTCTGCGTTCACAAATTCCTTCATGTTTTGAGCTGAATAGTACTTGGAGGATAAGATGACTAAGTGAGAAAGCCATGGGGAATTTTGCGATTATAAAGCATAAAAGAGTGGGAGTAGCCATGTAGTTATCAGTCTCAAAGCAACTCATTGGTGTTAGCTCTGTAATATTTCCTAAAATATGCATTCACATGGGACTCATACCAGATAGTATAATGTAACCGATCTTAACACGCATGAACAAACTGTGGACTTTGCGGTATTCAAGTAGGCTATTGTTTTCATTGTATAGTGTGTTTTTATGACTGATACTCAAATAGAATTCCATTGCAGCACTCAGGTAGATAAAACCAGCATTTAATCCATACCTGCCAACCTCATGACCTACAGAATACCATGTGTTCCCTGATAAGATAAAAGATACCTACAGAGACATGTCTCTTGTTCTAAAAGTATCCTATATGCTCTGGCAGTTTTTTGGTTTTTTTAAAGGCTTCCCCTCCTAAACAAACTGCACAGTCATATAGAACCACATTGTAGTGATTTGTATATGAAGGCAGAGGGGTAAAACTGGGCCAATGCTGTCGACTCTGTTTCCCTTATTAATTAGTAACGTATCTTGTTCTTGTTAATGTTAGACATCTCCCCAGAGGACACACTCACTTTGATCGCTGGTGTGACAAACTGACATCAAGCTGTAACCATGGTAACACACGTGGCGGCAGAATAGGCAGCATCACATTGGTTTAAAAAGAAAACTGAGATTATTCATTCATTCCACTATACTTATAATGTATCAAACAGAGTAAAAAGCACTAAAAATGCGCTGCTTTTGATTTTTTTTGGTATATTTGGCCTCACGCAATATAGGCGTTTTTATGAAGATGTCATGTGTAATGTTCAGATCAGCCACATGATGTCGCACTTTGAACGCGCTGCACAACTATAACCAAATAACATATTTTCTTGTTGCATGACGTTGGAAAAAAAATGGTGAAAAGGATGATCGGGAGTTGCAGCTTACATTTTGATGCTCTCAGATAGTTTTCAGCTGGGTGAAACAGTCTTTCCTTCGACAATTCTGAGCAACAGGCTTCAGCGCCTGTTTGGAAAGTCACGCTGACTAAAGTTCCTGTGGTCGTGGAAAGGATTCAGTGTTTTCCCGTGGATGCCACCTGCCAAGCCGCGGAAAGGAAATGAGAGTTTGGTGTAGCTTCTGATGTTGACCACGATGACCTATAAAACTCAGACACCAGTCAGTAAGTCAGTGAGGCTTTTGTATAGTCTGTGGCATAGAGACAGAATAAAAGGCAGAAAATATGTCACCATCTGCAAGACAGTAATTACACACATTACATATTTATACTACAATTTATGTATCATTAGATTGATAGTAAATTCATTATTAATCATACATCCCTTTGAAAGTGGAGCCTCAAAATGAGAGATTTGAGTCATATCTTTAATAACACTTTCATTATTGTGCCCAACTGTAAGATCACTTTCCCACATGAGAGCTCATCTTCACACCTGTACAGACTCATGCACTACAATCCATTTCATTCTATTACACACACGAGTGCTAAATTGAACGGCATAAATGTTTAGATTTGTAATTAATTTGTCCTCCACTGCTGTTGGAATAGCAGAATAATGGATGTTAGTCAAGGCCAGGATCTATGCGGCTAATCTCAGTAATGTGTGCAGCTGGAGATCAGGTAGATTTGTCAGTCTAATCAGCTGGCTTGTGCTGCTACAGCTGTAAATCACATTAGTCCTGAGTGGGCTGCTGCTGAGCTGGCTGCTTTAGGGAGCAGCAACAGGCCACACATTGGTCACAGCCACGCTGCAGAGACAGGATTACCGATAAATATGTTAGGTGTCTGCCCCAGGAAAAAAGACAAAGAGCAATCACACTCTTTCAGTTGCTGAATACATGGTTCAGAGCCATCATTAAGGGTGATAAAAGACCATAACCAAAAGGATTAGAAAGTGCTTCAGCAGGAAATAGTCTTCGTATGTGTGAGACTGTAATTGTTTCATCTCCAAATGACCCCTTATTCCCTAATCGAATAAAAACTAATGTTAAGATACGATTCAAATTACTGGTTTGATGAAGAATCACACAGTTAAAGTCAAGTACCATTCAGAACGTCTCACACCTGTCATAACTATTTACATTTACCATTAGGGCTTATATTACATTCATAAATCTGCTGCGCACACAGGAAAAACAATAAAATTTACAAGTGAATTGTACTCTAAATTGAGAGAATTCATATGGATGTTTCCTCAGATTGCTATAACATTAGCTTCCAGTGAATAGGTAGTGAAAATTGCATATTAACCTGATATAGCTTTAAAAGTAAGCAGAACCAGGTAAGGTACTGTATATGCTGATAATTCTTTATACCACTGAATTTCTTTTGTGTTTTTCTTACCTTGGAAACCTTTCTAGCTCTAGCTTGATCTTAGTTGAATGAACTATGAGTCAGTTTCATCAGCGTGCTCATGTTAGGAATAATAATAATCTATTTTTCCAAAGACAGATTTTGAAGTACACCTGTCCTTGAAGTCCATTTTGCTGGATTGGGAGGAGGACATGAGTGAGCAGCACAGATGAAGGACAAGACAATAATTGATCTGCTTTCCTTGTTCTGGTGATTTGAGAATACATTTTGGTACCGTACAGAATCCAAGGGGATGGCTGTCACATTCCCACATGTATCTCCCAGGCAATGTAGCTCACACCCACCGCTTTGTCTGAACTTTAGTACTTTAATATTTACAGTGAGTATCTGTCTCTCAGAGAGGATAGTCACTCTGGGGACTCCTTTGAATGACAGGAGGACTCAAATGGAGCACAGCAGGGGTGTGTCTGGAAATAGAGGCACATGGTAAGCAGATGGTACCTCGGTGATTCCCACACGAGGGCCAACTGGGACAGGCTTGGTTAGGTGTAGCGGTTGATGTTTCGCAGTGTTCGTGTTGTCGTTTGTTTTCTCGTCTGCTGACTGAGGATGTGGTGTTTATTCCGCTTTGTGCGCTCATGAGGTTTATGAGATTAATGTTTTGGGTTCTAAATATAAAGCTTGAATGGTGGCACTCAGGGTTCACCTCTGTCCCATGTTAGCTTTGTGCTGTGTTTGTGTCTCCAGCTCCTCTCTGTGGGTCCCTGGTGGCCACAAAGTTCCAATCCCCAGCATTGTGCGGCTAGAGGCAGAGGGATGGTCACACAAGGAAACCTGAAACTGATCCCAATGCTTTGAGTTTCTGAATGGGCAGGGCTGAGAGGACACTAACCTGCCTGTGAGGGCATGGGCTGGGGCTGTACACACTCTTGTACTCTGCTTATTTGTCAGTGTTGACTCTCTCTCCTTCTCTCTCTCTCTCTCTCTCTCTCCCACACACACACACACACATGCACACACTGTTTCGCTGTTGTCTGCTCTCTCTTCTTCTAGTACTGGCCAGCTCTCCAGCTGTAGGTGGAGCTGGCTTTCCTGGAATTGTCGGGCAACTTTTCCTGTTGTGCTTGCTACCTCTTGCTCAAGCTCTTGCTTAATGACAGCTCTGCTGCTGGATTACTGGGCTGTGAGGACTTTGCCATCTGGATGCCCATCTATACGACATGCTGGGGTTCATGGCTAACGCGTTTGTCATCATAAATATATCTTTATGATTCAGGTCAGAAGTTTTCCTTCAGCAGAAATGTCTCAGCGGTGCAAAGAGGGGCGAAATCCATCGGTGGGTAAAGTAAACTGTGTATGAATGGGAGAGCTTTCAGTAGTGCGTAATGGACTTGGGGCTGGAAGGCAGTTTGCGGTGGCTTTTTGCCATAGTATTGTTTTACAAGCTTTTTGTAACTTCACTGTATTTTGTACCATAGGCGATGACATCAGAGGATTGGTGTCTTTTCATTGTTTGTCATACAAAGCTCTTTATTCACTTTGTATTTAGGACGGGCTACTAGGATTAGGTGAGCAACGTAACCTGTTTGACAGGACCTGTGCATGTACGGTAACCGCTATATTAGAGCTGATAGCGTTACTGAAATTTTAATGTGGTGCTGTTTAGTGTTTCAAAGCAAAACTCGTGTGCATTTAAGTAGTTTAATCTTTGTTTATGTATGTTTATGTATGCCTCTGTGAGTTGAAAATGATTCACTCAACACAGTTTCAGATGGAGTTAGATTTCTCAGCTGATATATGAACAACTACTCATCCAACTAAAGTTAGGCCAAAGCTACTAAATAATAATAGAAAAGCTTAAAGTCTAGATGTTAAAGACTGAGTGGTTTGCATGGTGGCTATCCCTGATTGACCGTGATGATTTATCCACACCTGCATTCACCACGTTGACTATAAAGAACAAAAAAAAAACAACATATAAACAAAAGTCCAGATGCATCACAGTCACTAGAGACGAGTGCAACAATTGCCTCTTGTCTTGTACAGTCCGGTGAAAAAGCCGAATGTCTGTGAAGTTTTCAATAGAACGGACAGAACAAACCCAGGTCTGTAGTTCAGAGGTAATTGCTGTATCCTCACAACTTCAAAAGGCTACTTGTGCCCAACTGTACTGATAATGAGCTTTTGCCTTCTTCACACATAATGAGTGGAGGTAGAGAGTTCACATAGAGAGACGCTGTGAGCACAGTGTGTCCACTCGCAGCTGGGGTGTCTGACTGGTCGGGAACAAAGGCTTAGTGTCTGTGATAGTGTGGAGCCCCAGCCATCACCAAGCAGGCCAATATACTTCTGCTTGGCTGAGCTGTCAGTCCTCACTGGCCTGCTGGCCCATGGACTAGAGTAAAGACAGGAACGCATGGGGACAGGCTAGACTATTCCACTGCCAAAATAAAAAAAAGCACCATTGTAACTTCAGGCAAGCTGACAACACACGAGTCTGATTTATGTATAATATGCAGATGTGTTTTTGTTGTGTACTCCTGCATGCTTATTTTATTTTTTCAATTTGCTTTATTTCCATAATCAGATATCTCTTACAAATATTTACATATTTATATTCACATTTTTATATTCAGCTTGCAAAGGAAATCAAACAAGACTCAACATGGAGTTGAATATTTTTCCCTTTATTATCATAAGAACATGATAATAATGGAGACAGAATCTGTGAGATGCCTGTTTTGCTCCCTTTTCCCTAATTTAGCATGACTAAGCCTACACAGCGACTCATTAACTACAATTCACGGAGTGTTTACAACCTCTAAAAGATAAATAATTTTCTTATTCATGTCTGTAATGCTCTGTCATCATTACAGATAGCTGATCAGCTTCCCTGGATTTCGCTGACATCTCCACTTTGTTTTGCTTGAAAATGGAAACACTGGAGTCGGAGCTGACCTGTCCAATTTGTCTGGAGCTCTTTGAGGACCCACTGCTCTTGCCCTGCGCGCACAGCCTTTGTTTCAACTGTGCCCATCGTATCCTGGTGTCACACTGCACCCCCAGCGAGCCAATTCAGTCCATCAGCGCCTTCCAGTGTCCAACCTGTCGCTATGTTATCACCCTCAACCAGAGGGGCCTAGACGGACTCAAACGCAACGTTACGCTGCAGAACATCATCGACCGTTACCAGAAGGCTTCTCTGAGCGGACCCAACTCACCTAACGAGACCCGACGTGAACAAGCCACCCCGGACTGTAAAGCCATGACATCTCCCAGTGACAGGGTGCAGTGTCAGTTCTGCGAGCAAGACCCTCCGCAGGACGCCGTGAAGACCTGCGTCACCTGTGAGGTGTCGTACTGTGATGAATGTCTCAAGGCCACCCATCCTAACAAGAAGCCTTTCACAGGCCACCGTCTAATCGAGCCCTTGCTGGACTCCCATCTGCGAGGGCTTATGTGTCTGGAGCATGAGGATGAGAAGGTCAACATGTACTGTGTGACAGATGAACAGCTGATCTGTGCTCTTTGTAAGCTGGTTGGACGACACAGAGACCACCAAGTAGCTGCCCTCAGTGACCGATATGAAAAACTCAAGGTAAGAAATCCGTTTGAGCATCTATGGTGCACTGGAAAAACTAAGACTAAGCGCTTAGTTTTTGGCAAAGTAGAACTGAACTCACCAAGACAAACCACAGTTTACTTCAAAATATAAAAAAAAAATTAGTTAATATTAATTAATATTAATAAAACTTAAGTTAAAAGTTTCCAAAAGTACCATGTATTAAAAATCAACAAGTGGAACACGGGGATAGAAAACAAGGCCTTATTAATTGCTTTCCAAAATGTTGTTATTACATGAAAAGGATAAATTGAAAATTAGATAAAAACAAAAACAAAAAAGAATTAATGCAAATGATTTTTTTTTCTTAAAGTCAAGTAAATCCTAAAACATTAAACTAAAAGTAAACTGTATCTTTATTTCAAAGGTTAATTAAATGTTGTACGGGAATATAGATTTTGTACGATCGCACATCAGACACATTTTTAAGTTATCATCATATGAAGGGTATTAATTATGAGAGCTACAGTTTGTTATCTTCTCGGCCAGTCTTAAACGACAGCCATGTACAGACTTGGCTTCACAGTCTGAGTGGAAGTAGAGCTGCTCACTTTCAGCAGATGGGCTGTCATCAATAAGGCATGAGAAGATGCTGTTAGCTGGAGCGTATAAAAAAAAAAAATAGGCCCTGAATTCCTTCTATTGTAGATGTATGAGCTCCTGTCACAGGCTTCAGATACTGGCTTGCCAGTATAGACAGTATTTTACCTGCACAACGGTTCTGTAATGTGGCTTCAGTAAACTCATGGGATCATATCATAGTCTTGTAAAAGGCGACTGTGCGGCGGAGCATTTGAAAGTGCTTTATTTTGAAAGCTTATACAATGACGGCAAAATTCAATAAAGTCATTGAAATATCTATCTATATTTGATTAAAGTTATCACATTTGTCTCTGTTTTCAGATGTGCATGGCATACACTGCATGAAAATTAAATGAGAGTCCTCCTTGTTTTTCCAGACATGCACATTGTTCATGCATGACTCACAAAAGGGGGGGTATACTGTATCACAATTTACACTTAAAACCCTTTTGTGCCTGTTCATTTCTCTCACAATGCTTGGTCACACTGGAACTGGGGTGCAGCAATCTTTTGCAACGATATGGTAAGATAGGTCAGAGGACCAGTCTTAACCTGTTTCCTTTGTTTGATCATGCTGTCATTGTGCAGAAATCTCCTGGCCGCTTTCTCTGTGTGGGGCGTGATCGGTCATACCAGGAGGCGGACCAGGTGATCAGCATCATTTCTATAATTCCACATTTAGGGACAGATTCATTTTACATGAACCCGAACACCCTTTGTACAGAAGAATTTGTGAAACTAGCACAAAATACATCCGGCTCTCATTGTATGCGGATACTGAAACAAGGTATTATAGCGTAGGTTGGTTATAATATGACAGTGATTGAATTCTGCATTGTGAGGCTGTTGGGTTTTCTTTTATCAGATCAGGCTAATGAATGTGCTAACGCTATTCTATTTCTCTTAACAAATTAATCTGTCAGATGATTATAGACATTATTAAGTTTACTCGGAGAATTGAGATGAATGTATCCATTTTCCCTTGTTATGTTGTGGTTATGATCTTTTTTTTTTCCCATTGTACAACGCCATTTAGTAACTTATACTCAGCATTTACTCAGATTATGTTGTTTAACAGTGAAATATATTATAAAACCTCAGAGTTTTATTTGATCCAGCTGACCTCATTACATGCAGTTGAATGCATGACAGAGGAAATGACAGAGGAAACAACAATACCCAGTTTGGAGAGGTTGTTTTTTTCTCATGGCACGCGGGGCACAGCCCAGGTGGTCTGCAGCTGAGCTTGGTCATAGTTGTTGGTTTTACCAAACACATGGTTGCAACCACAGTGCCTCGCATGTCCCACAGAAAGGGGTGCTGCTTCATTTAAAGGCGAATACAAGCTTGTAATGCTGTTTTATTTCTTAAGAAAGTTATGGCATTCTGTGATGTGATCCCATTATATTCTTATATTCTCTTAGTGTTCCATTTTTATGTAAACTTATTCCTATTTAGCATCACAACAAAAGTTAAAGTATACGATAAACTGCCAAGAGTGTGGAGGAAAATAATGCAATGCAGGAAGACCTTCTGGTTTGCATTATTTTGCCTGGGTTGTCGTGGAAATAAACACTGTAACATGCAGTATATATTCACATCCACATTAAAAGCAGTTTAAGTTTGGACTCGATTGAACAGTGGCTCCAAATACATGTAAACATAAAGACATGGGGTCATATAGACCATGTGAGCAGTGCACGGAGGACCCTCTGAAAGGTGCCTCTGTCACACATGTTCAGTAAGTCACTAAAAAATGGAAGATCCTTCTGACTCTTTAAGACTCTGCTTTATATCATCTGTGTGAGGCCCTAAAGCAACTGCAAATCACTTTAACAAACCTTAAGCATCAACAACCAAACCCTTATCTGTGTTATGTTAATAAATACTTCTTTGTCTTTTCACATCTGCCTCAGTATTGAACAGTTACAGTGAAAATGAACCCTTAAAGATCTAGAGTTATATTTGTTACACCTTTCAAATGAATTTTTCCTCTATAACTTTCCTAAGCGATGTAACACTTTTTTTAAAATTAGTGTTATGGAATGTTATCATCTGCATTTTGCATTTTTCAGTGAAAAACAGGTACTTCCCTTTACTTATCACATATCATGAAAGCGCAGAATAAATTCAAAGGTCATTATATCAAAAGAGAGAAAACTTTAAAAAAAAGTGACTTTTTCAGCTAAATATCTCATTAGCGGAGCATAAAAACAAGTTTCTACATCCACTGTCATTTGTCAAACTACAGGAGTGTCATTGGTGAATCAGTGTTGCAGAACATGACACCGTTTCCACGTTCACTACGGAGCCTCTGAACGTCCAAATGGATCATTGCTGATGCCAGTAAACAGATGAGGGACTGTACTGTACCTGAATTATTTCAATGTACTTGTTGTGATTCAGAGATTATTAGACATTTTAGATCGGCAGGTTCTTTTGGTCGCTGTTTAGGTCTTTGAGGGTTAAAATTATTATTTTTTTTCCATATTATGATAAGACAAGAAAAATACAAATACACTATATCTGATAATACTCACATAAAACTGCCTGTAGTGTCAGTGCATTACTCTATGGATGTGTTTTTGCGATTCAGCAAATGCCCTCATAATTAGAAAAAAACTGCAGATGTGTAGCAGGGCTCGGTGTGATCACAGGATGAAGTGACAAACTTTTGACAATGGACAAAATTTCAAATGTTGACACAGGATAAAATTCCAAGTCCCGACAGTGACCCGTCAGGTCTGCGAGAGGAAGGAAGAGAGACGGGCCAAAGCAAAGGTGTGGGACCAGAAGCTTTCACATATAAAAGGAAGCTGCTATCCTTTCCTCTCATCAGGTTGAAATGCTTTTAGGAAAAGGATTCCATTAGAGAGAGCTGTCTAAACACACAAAGAATAATAATGTGACAGCACAGAAGAAGCACTATGTGAAATTCAGTACACACCAGAAATGTTTGTAGGAGGACTGTGCTTTGTGATGCTTTCTGTCTTTATAATTTGCTCTTCGTCTCTATTTTTTTGAGGTTTTATTTATATGATACTTGTCACATTCAAACAATGAACTGTCAAAGGATTCTAAGCCTCTATATTTGCCTTCCAACATTTGTTGGATTACTATCAATCAAGCTTCAGTTTTCAACTTGCCTCAGCTTTACCTGCAGCTAAACAACAGAAATGGCTTTCATCACCTTGTGTTGCACATAAATAAATCATATTTCTGAAAGCAGTAAAAGAAAAACTCTGCTATTTCAGCACAGTGTGACGCAAACACCTTATGAAATCACAATGCAAAAACATCTAAGCTGAAACAGTTCTCCCTTCTCAAAGCCCCTCTTACATGTTCTTTTACTTTTGCATTTCTTATGATCATGGGAAATCGGGCATGGTGTTCGAAAGTATATTTTTGGGAGTTGCGTAATGTTTCCGTTCTTATTTTTAAGTGGAAAGTTTTGTAATGCCTTTTTGAAGTCAGTATTTTTGACATATGTAAATTATATAACAAGTCGATCTTGGATTAAAAAGAAGATTTATGATGTGAACCTCTGAGGAATTATTTCATTCACTGTATAGTTTATCCCATCATTATTTCATCTAGTAAAATCAAAAAACAAAGGCCACATCACGATTTATATTTTAGAATTGTTCTCAATAAGGTATTGAATGCACTTTTTATTATTAATTTGAAAGACTGCACCTTTATTGTAGTTTTAATCATCAGAACTGTTGTTGTGGCAACTTCCAATTGAATTTTATTCTAGATCTAACATTTCCTAAGTGATTTAGTGATTTATCATTTATCATCATTTATTAAAATAGCATCCTCTGCATTTTGTATTTTTCAGTGATAATCACGTATCTTCCATTGTTTGATTTATTTATTATGCAGCTGTTCATAGAAGTTAAGAGTAAATTCAAAGGTTATTATATCAAAGCAGGGAAGAAAAACTGAATTCTGTGGCAAAATAAATGAACTGAACTGAACATAAAAACAAGTGTCTACAAGGATTTAATGGGTCAGTCAAATTTGCAGAAAATGATGATGTTTCCATGGTCACCTCTGGAGGGTCACATCTGACGCCCAAGAAAAGCAGAGAAACTGCATTTTCACCTGAAGGATTTATACGTATCGATAAGATTAGTGGTTCAGACGTGATTATACATATGCTTTTGGTAGTCGGTGGCTTTCTAGGTCTTTGAGAGTTAATCTAATGACACATGAAGCTTTTACTCAAGAATAACACTGCTTTAATATCATAAGACATCTTGTGCGACCAGAGTACAGTCATCATGCCTCCCAATTACTGCAAGAGATTAAGTTTGCAACATAAGCCTTTGATCTGAGTCAGTGATTAACACAGTCAGGGTTTAGTTGTCCAAATCACTGGCAGATGCTCCGTTAAGCTCCATGGCCTTAGCAGGCAGTGTGATGGGATCTTTGGCACACAGTGAGGACCGAGGGTCCCATACTGATCACAGGCCAAATATGATCAGTCATATGCGGTGGCAGCGTTGTGTGTCATCCCCTCTGCTTGTTACACACGGGCCAGATTTGATCGTAATGTTCCCATTCACTTAATTCTCCTCCAAGATTTATTCAGCTGTTTACAGTTTGATGGGGGACAGTGTGTAATGAAATATTCCTTTTCAATTTTGTTTTGCAGCAAGCCTTGGATTCCAATCTTAGCAATCTAATCAAGAGGACCAGTGAGTTGGAAACCCTGATGGGCAAACTTATCCAAACCTGCCAACATGTGGAGGTGAGGTTGTTAATCTGCTCTTTCAGGTACAAGCGCCTAGATTCTGTGGTATTTCATGGGCAACAACTCATTAAATTATTAACAACATGATGAATTACTACATTTGAAAGTGGTTTTTCATCATGTCAACAAGATTAAGTGCTCATTAGTCCATATATCAATAATTTCTATAATATGCAAGCAATTGGCCACAAACTGAGTATTTTGAAGCAAGCGCAGCACAAAAATGTATGTATGCACGGGGAAATAAACAGAAAAAATGTGCTGCATCACAAATAAAGGCTGGTATTGGTATATCGTTATGTCCACGCTCAGTATTTTATCCTCTTTGTTACTGGCCTTTGCTCAGTGTAGACAAGTAGGACTGTTTTGACATAATTAAATCCGGGAAAACTTTGATAAAGGTCAGTTTGTTACTATTGTGGTCCCATGAGGTTTATTATTTATAGATTAACCATGCTGTCAGTAATGGACTGTGTGTTGGTGCGATTTTATCAATTGAACACACAGTAGTGCAGCAGCACTTTTGTTATTGTCTATCTCTCATTTCTGTCTCTCTATTTCTTTTTTAATCTTATATGCGCCTAATATCTCTGTTTGTGTCCTGTCTAGGTAAATGCATCGAGACAAGAAAACAAGCTTCTTGAGGAGTGTGACCTGCTGATTAATATCATACAGCAGCGAAGACAAATCATAGCGACCAAGATAAAGGAGGGCAAGGTATTGTTTGTCACCTTTCGTGCCTTGATAACCTTGCTACCCCAGGCAGCAAGTTTACAACAACACCTGAGCAGACACTTCTCATTAGAAAACAGAGTGCAGACCATATGTCCCTGAAGTTATTCGTCTTTAAAAACCACCCTGTGTAGGTTTTACAAGAGCTGAACCTATTTTTGCTGTTAAAATTCTTCATCTGGTGTGATCAGTAACTTAGTAAGACAAACTAATACTTTGTTCCAGAGATGAACTTAGTCCACCATCCATAGAGCAGTCACAATAATGAATTTGTCTCTGCTCATATTATGTTAGTAATATAATCTAAATTAAACAACTGTATATTTAGAAACATGCAGTCTACCTAATGACAATAAATAGCAAATCATAGGTATTGCACAATGTAACAAAAATAAAACCTGTATGTCTCTTTATTTAGGCGTTGTACATAAATAATGCATTGAACAGATCTGACATAAATATCATAAACATGTGAGGCATATTACTGGAACACACAAAAAAGAGCTAACTGATGAAATTAATTAAATGAATTACCAACTATTTAGTTTTTTCTTTCTTCTTCTGTGACAGTCAACTGTGTGTGTATATATATATATATATATATATATGACTTTGAGTATCTCTTGGGCCCAAAGAACACTTTTTCACCATTTTCTGACATTTTTTAGTCCAAATAAATAAAATTTTCATCAAGAAAATAAAATGACAATGATGTGAAAACAGTGACGAACACTGATATTTCTGTTCCAGTTCCTTTTTGTCTTACAGCTCAAAGGAGATTATTTGGGTAGCTCTAGTAATTGTGATAAAGCGAATATACAATACCTATAACAGCTCTACTCACTCATTATTCCATCATCTGTTGCTACTGTGACTAGTACACTACATTTTAGGATATGAAAAACAAACATTTTCATATTTTAATTACATAGGCTATGTAATTTCAGGCATTTACTTCATAATGATTTAGAGATATGTGACAGTAAATCTACATCAGGGCATTATTTAGTGCAAATGAGATTTAATTCATCTATAGTTGCAACTTTACATAAAATGGACCATACTTATTATACAGCTGTTATTGACTAGTCTGAGTTTAACCTTTGTCTGTACGCCTTTAGATTGTTTGTGAACAGTATTTTATTTTCTTAATATTTTTGAGTAATATAGAGAAAGACGGCGTTCGCTTGTGCGTGGCCTATATATACCCTGTCAGGGGTGAAAGGTGATGATGATGATGATCTTGAATATTGGAAACTCTGAAGTTCTCATTACTTTATGGCTTTCTATTTTCATAAGCACAGTGTCTCTGCAGTTCTTCTGGAACAGTGTCTATACATTCATGAATCGTTTCCCTTCCCCTCCCCTCCCCTCCCCTCCCTCCGCTACATGCCATTAGAGAGGCAGTGTCATGTTCAGTGTCGGAGTAAGATCAGTCCTGCTTCCTGTGATCATACTCTCTTTCCTTCCTCACCCCGTGCCTCATGTCAAATAGTAAGTCTGCTTTCAGCTTCGACTCCGAAAGCACAGATGAGGGCACAGGAGAGACAACCGACTATAAAGAACCATATGCGTACGTACATCTCCATGCTAGGGTATCATCCAAACAGACAGCTACTCAAAATGTAGTGAGCGTCACAGAACTGCGAAATCAATATTTTCCGTCTGGGCAGGTAAAATCAAACCTGGCATCTGGCAGCTCGGTTGCTTAATAGTGTGGTGTTATCCATTCATGTCCTTTTGTTTTCGACCAGGCTGTACGGCTGAGGAAACTGGCCCAGCAGATAGCCGGGTGCAAACAGTGCATCGAAAGGTCCTCCTCTCTCATCACTCAGGCCGACCAAACCCTCAAGGAGACAGACCACGCTCGATTCCTCCAGACAGCCAAGAGCATCTGTGAGAGGTTAGTAAACACTGTTAGCAAAAGACACGACGATATATAAAACCATCCACCAACATCTCATAATGTACTTCCTTATTGCAGAGTCTCTATGGCAACTGCATCCTCTCAAATCCTGTTACCAGAAATTAACTTGAATGACACCTTTGATACTTTTGCTTTGGATTTTACACGGGAGAAGAAAATGCTAGAAAGCTTGGATTACCTCACAGGTGAGTGGGATGTTGGGAGATAAGACGACAGTGTTTTAACATAGAACATAAAGCCTATCATTTTAGTACAACTACAACTTTTGTCAATATATTTATAAAAAAATAAAGAAATAAATACAATTCTTTGAACCTGTATTTTAAGGTATGTTGATAGATATTCTTGTTTATTGAATTAGAGTCATGTAAATGAAAGGCTTTGGGACAGATCAAAGCAACGAATTTATGTTTGAACCGAGTTCTTAATCGCAAGAAAAATAAAAAAAGATGAAAATTGCTGGTTGTGAATCAGGTTGGAGTGTTTATGATTGGTGCTCACTTTGCAGCATAAACTTCACTCTGTATGTAGACTGTGATCATTTCTAGTGGTTTCCTATTATCGTTGTGTGTAGAGTGGAATCCACTTTGATTGCTAACTCAGAGCAACATTTGTTTTTTGTTTTCTCATCGCAGCACCAAATCCACCAGTAATCCGTGAGGAATTATGTACGGCTTCGTATGACACGATCACAGTTCACTGGACATCAGATGATGAGTTCTCTGTTGTATCATATGAACTTCAATACGCCATTTTTACCAGCCAGTCCAACGTTGTCAGTAAGTTACAGGGCTTTTGTGGGAATACGTTGCATTGTTTGTGGTGGAAAACATGACAATGATGAAGGGAAGTGAAAGAGATTTCTGTGAAGGACTTTCAATTGTTTGTGGATGATGTTATGCTTTCTAAACATAATACCGCATTGTAGCAGAGTTCTTTCCTGGGTAATGAGATGTTAGCAACGTACACTGCAATTTTTGCTTAGAAAGTGATATGGAGAAAAATAAGGACTTGAATTCATATCCACTTCATAAGTCTTGGTTGAAATAAGTAGCAGACTGCTTGAATTGATTTCTGCAAAAAGGTCACAGCTTGTTCAGTCAACCAATTTATTCTCATCTACCTCAGTCTTCCAGCGTACCTGAATGAGTGGTAGTGAGACTTTGTTTGATACAAAAAAAGCTGCTATAGGTTGAAACAGGGGCAATAGTCTCACTTGTCTCACTTCTTAATTTGTAACACTGAACACAGTCCCAGCTCAACAAAAGCCTTCATTATAATTGATTTATTCTGTGTGTCTGGTCTGCAGGTCTGTGTAACTCCGCCGATAGCTGGATGATAGTACCAAACATCAAGCAAAATCACTACACTGTGCATGGGCTCCAGTGTGGCACCAGGTACATTTTCATAGTAAAGGCTATCAACCAGGCTGGAAACCGTAGCAGCGAACCAGGGAAACTCAAGACCAACAGTATGTAAACAACTGCATATAACTTTTATAACTATCCTTAAGAGTAATTCTGTATTTTGCCAAGTTTTAAGTTTTTGTAAAATTTTTCAGGTCAGCCATTCAAGTTGGACCCAAAGTCTGCACATCGGAAGCTGAGGGTGTCCCATGACAATCTGACAGTGGAGAGGGACGAGACATCGTCCAAGAAAAGCCACAGTCAGGACCGCTTCTCCAGCCAGAGCAGCTACGGCGTCATCGGAAACGTCTACATCGACAGCGGCCGCCATTACTGGGAGGCTTTGATAGGAGGAAGCACCTGGTTAGATCATTTTCTTTTTTCGCTTTGAAAAATGTTTTGTATTGTATATTTTGTCTTTATGTCTGCAGGTTATATAATTTCTTTCTTCAGATCTGTCTGTCCATGACTGTATTTTAAAATGCAAAAACAATTCTTTAGGGCAACTTTCGACTTTTTTGTCAGTTCCTCAGTTTCAGTCAGGGCCACATACACATACTTATATCCATCTTATTCATTCATCCTGGGTTTATTCGTCCGGAATAAATCCATCTGCATAAAAATAAAACTCATTAAAGTAAAGGGTAGCAGAAAAGGGTACAGAATGCGTGATCTTTCTAAACTGGCAAATGTCAATGACGAGCCTGTATAATATACTGTTTGATGCATTCGACTAAATTGGCAAAATATGCCAGAACAGGGTTTCATAAAAAATTCGATTTTAGTAACGTTATATTCTATTTATTTTGAGATTGAAATGTGGACTTTCAGCTTCAATTCAGCGAGTTTAAAAATATTGCATTAAACATTTAGGAATTGCATCCATTTTAAACAGATTCCCTCCATTTTCAGAGGCTCAATAATAAAATCTAGAGTTGATTCAAAATGTTGAATTTTTATTGGGCCGCTGTTCTCTTACATTTTCAAATGTAAGAGACTGTTATTCAGCTGAAAAACAAAATAAATCTACCAGAGAGATAGCAAAAACCGTTAGTAGTCAAATCAACAATTTGGTTCCCATTTTTCAATATTTATGCTATATTTTCATTAAACCCCTTGACTGAATGTCCACACTTCAATCATATCTTAATTGTTTCATATCTGGCATGGAGGTGATGCATCACTGTCCAAATACTTATGGACCTGACTGTATGAAGGCGTCTTTGCACTGTAAAAAAAAATATTGATAACAAATAATAAGTCATACACATGATCAGTATATTTGTATTATAGTGTGACTGTAGTTTCAAGCTAAAAATGCTGTTTTTTAACATGAGTCCAAATCCTGGGAGTTTAAATTCAAAGGCCAAGGACTTGACTTAAAACATACGCATGTTTGTATTATAATCGCAATGCAACGGAACTATTTAGCATGCAGCAGCAGATACGGTCTGGGGGGGGGTTAGGGTCTCCAGTGTCTGATTGTTTTGCTTCTCATTGCTTATGCAGGTTTGCCGTGGGCATCGCTTATAAGTCTGCACCAAAACATGAATGGGTTGGTAAAAACTCAGCCTCCTGGGTTCTGGCTCGCTGTAATAACTCATGGGCCGTGCGTCACAACAGCAAAGAGATGCCCATCGAGCCCTCACCCCACCTGCGGCGCCTTGGAGTATTGTTGGATTATGACTCTGGATCTCTATCTTTCTACGACGCTGTTGCCTCGCAGCACTTGTACACATTTGACATCCCCTTTGCCCAGCCGGTCTGCCCTGTGTTCAATGTGTGGAACAGATGTTTAACAATCCTCTCTGGCCTGCCAATCCCCGACCACTTGGAAGGGACAGACTACAACAACTAATTTCAAAGACAAAGACCAGAATGCCTGCACCTTTTTTAACTGTGATAACCATAAACTGATGGTGAAATAAAAACAGGAGCCAAATAAGATGAAATTAATGACCCTGGTCTACATTCCTAATCAAGCCTTCAGTGAAATTAATTGGGGTTTTTTTTCGTTTGTTTTTTTAGAATTATTTAAGAAATTATTTCCAAGCATCTGTAGATGTATTTCTTTGCTTTGCACTTTTATGAACATTATTCTGCTGGATAGTTTAAAGGGTTTATTTACAGAGCAATTTTCAATTTGGCTCTGAAAGTTTTTCATTTCTTGATACGTATTTTTGTGTGTGAGTGACATGTGGTGAAAGGTTGTATTATAGGCTATCATAAAATGTTTTTGAAACATTTTTTAAGCCGTAGCACTTTAAAAACACAAAGCCTGTCAAAATAAAATTTATTTTTAAACCACTTGTACCATAACACCAATGCTTCATTAACTTTTTTTATGAAAGTGAAAAAAAAAAAAAAACATTCTATAAAATAGATGCCAGTAGTTAACAATGTCTCTTAGAAATGCATATTTGACATCAGTCTTACAATTTTCATATATTTACATCTGAAATCTCATCTGATCTTATAGTAGCTACATATAGAAGTTTGTCATCAAGGCTTGCATCACAATTTCCACATTTTTCACCTTAAAGCATCTCTGTAACAAACTGTAATAATAAAGGCAATTTCATTTGATTATAATTGTCACCACTTGTTTTTACTGTATGTTATAATATGACAGTTAAATACACTGCTGACTCTTGTTAAGCTCATTTACATTGTTATTCAAGCTTTAACAGTGAAAAGAAAACACAAACGTCAGAGACAAAAGTGTCAGTGTGGCTCTACACGACCCATTCTGACTCATGCGAAGCCAAAATACAACTCTGACAAGATTTGCTCTGACATCTCCTTTTGTACTTGAGTAACGTGGCTTGAATTTTGCAGCATTTCCTTTCAACTAAAGAAGACAAGAGGAAAAAAAAAATAACATGAACTCTGTGTGCCCCCTCCATAAGACACCCTGCAGACAGCACCTGTAACGCATTAACATAAAACACTGCCTCTTACATGTAGGACACTCAGGACTTTTTTGGGTGTTAATTTAGATAGTCAAATAAATGTCTAAACTCACAATTAATTGCCATATAATCTGATTTTGGTGGTTGTTGCAAAATTTTATTTTCATCAAAAAGTAAAGAATAGAATAGTGTTTTTAAAAGAATATTATTCCTAAAACAAAAAAAAAACATAGGGAACAGTTGATTTGCATAAAAGATGTGTAAGCAAATTGCTTTTTTAGAATGCATTAGCGTCATAGAAAAATGCATAACAAAATTACATTGCTCTTGTAGTATGAGAACATGCATGTTGTAAAAATTATGAAAATCTTATGTACATATCAGTCATCCATTATAATATGTTAACATAAAAACTGTAAACATGTTCCATATAATACACCGAGTGCATCTTCTATATTACATAACAAAAGAGATAAAGGTATAGAGAGGATAGATTATGGTCCCTAAATGTTGGGATTAGAGGAGACATTAGCATGGATGATGTATGTGAGCACGTGACAGCAATAGTTATGGCAGATTAAGTCTGATCAAATGTCATGCAGAGTCAGAGTAAAGGAACTAATTAGGCGGAGGACTGTAAAGGAGTATTACAGGATAAGTGCACCCCAGGGCTCCACCTGCTGGACCTGTCTTTATTGTGATGAATTAATTTTCTGCTAAAAGCTTCAGCCAATCTGCATGCAGAAAATCCAGCGGACAATAACCTTGGCCTGTTTGTCTTGTGACGTTGGCCTTGATTTGATTACACTGTGGGTTTCCATTGTTGTTCAAGTGAGGTCAAACTAACCAAAGGCAAATTAAGAAATAGTTTAAGCTTATATTTATATGAGATAGCCTGTCGAGTGTGTCCCATTGCCTTAACAGAGGTTTTGACATATAAGCGCGATGAAACATCTTAACCCATAAAGATCCAAACATCCACCGGTGACCAAAATCATCTACTGATCTAAAATGTTTAATACCTGTGGATTCACTAACCCTATCAGTACGTGTAAATAATTGATGTCAAATACAGTCTGTCATCTTTTCATGGTCATCAGATATGACCCATTTGGACGTTCAGAGGCTCCGCAGTGAGCATGGAAACACCATCATCTTCCACAACATTGATTCACCAGTAAAACCCATGGAGCTGGATCAATGACAATGGATGGAGTCACTGAGTTTATGTTCAGTTAATGACAGATTTTACTAAAAAAGTCATTTTTTCTTCATTCATATATA
>JAPQRQ010000015.1:20829612-20849017 GCA_037367365.1 Apogon talboti
TATTTTATCTAAATCTTAATCCTCACCCTCATCCCAAAATGATTCTTTTCCCTTTACTTTGGTCAAACCATAAATAAACTCCGAATAAAAATTGTAAATAATGTATTTCTGTGTTTGCAAACTGGTTTACAACTTGGCACAACTTGTTTGAGATATTCACCTCATTACAATCTCAGTTTTGAAGATGGCAATGTGTCAAGGATGTTTTATAGAGGTAGTGAATCCCTTTTGAATATGAGCTAGACTTACTTTCAAGATGAGTTGCTTAAACTTACTTACAGGTACAGCCCTGTGACTCAACATCCTTTTTCAGGAATCTACTACAAAATTTAATGGACATGTCCTTGGTCCATGTCACCAAGTTTCATGAAAATCAGTTTAGTAGTTTTAGATCAGATATCTAACCTCTGTGGTGCAGGTAATCACTTCAAAAACTCAATGGTGACCTTTGAAGGGCAGCAAAGATTGGTGTAATTTGGTTGATCTCTTTGACATGTTGAAAGCCTGGCAGCAGTGTTTTGTATCATTTAGATTCTTTGGATGTTTTTTAGCTGCAGATACCAGAATAATAAAGTGGATTGCAGAAGTCAAGTACAGGAGAGATAAAAGCATGGATGACCTTTTATAAGTCTGAGCAAGAAAGTAATGACTTGATCTTTGTTAATCATCTCATTTGAGCAAAGCAAGACTGAACCTTGTTTGACACCTAAGCATCAAAAACAATTCTGAACCAAAAATAACACATTTAAATCTGAGCCTTCATAGGAGCGCCCAGAAGAGTGATTATTAATGCGTAGCACTGGGGCCACAAGGAACAGTTGGAGGCTATTTGCTCTGATTTGGATTCCATCAGCTGCAGAAATTTCACATCCATTTGTCCCCCTTATTTCAGCATGAAAATATCCATGTAGTGGCAGGGTCTCCTAAAACCATTATTGTTTTAAAATTTTGTTTCCAACAAACTGAAATGCAAAAATACCATTCCCATTAAAATTGCAAACAAAATATTATTTTTTGAATATCGAAAAAACATATAGCAATCATAGCAGGTCTCTGATTGTTTTTTCTAATACCAGTGTTTGGTATGTTGTTTTTATACATATTATGAGCAAGCTTTTTAAATGTAATTAAATTAAATTCAATTCAATTCAATTCAATTTAATAGGATTTACCTCTTTATATATACAAAAATAAAATAAAATAACATGAAGCTTGTCAGTACTACTACAGTACGAGTTTGAAATTTTGTAACTTGCAGCCTGATACTCTATTTTTATTGTATTTCTATTCATCTATTTTTTTTATATATATAATATACATTTAGTTATTTTATTTATTAATCTTTTTCCTTGCTTCACTCGTATTTGATACGTCATCAAACTCCGCCCACATTCCCGGAAGAGGAAGTCCCTGCGCGTTGCTGACGTTGGTGTTGTCCAAAGTGACGATGGCGTCCACAGATCAGTCTCTTCTGGACCTAACAGATAAAGAAACACGGGAGAAACTGTCGTTATGGGATCGCCGCACTGATGCCATGGCTCCCCTCACGGAGAGACAGACGGACTCTATTCTAGAGATCCGAGCGGCAGCTGAAACCATTTCTATCCCATCTGAGGTGAACTGTGAATCCGTAGTAGCTAGCTAACATTAGCTCAGTGTGCAGCTAACGTACAGTACTTTTAACGCTAGTGCAGCTACTTAAACCCCGAATTTACAACCGTATAAGCTTAATTCATCTTATTTAAATGATACGAGAATATAAATGTTATTATCTTACTGGACATTTGGTTATAAGACTGTTAACTTATGTTATAGTTAACTGGCTTGCACACCGCCACGTCAAACCACAGAGTTAGCTCAAATATATGAACTGTCAAGTGTGTGTCCGGCTTTATTTTGCAGTTGCCCATTGAGGACCTGTGTAGCCTTTCGTCCCGGTCCTTACAGTCCCCGTTTACTGCAACAGTACCGGCTTCAACAGAGGATGTCCTGCTGAAAGGTTTCCAGCTGCTCGATATGGAGAATGATAGGATAGAAACTGCACAACAGGTGAATGCAAACAGTGATCGGTGATGGTGCAGTGTAGCCAAGTGCTTTTACTCGTGTGTGTTTAAGTAAATAATAAGTCTGACGGCTTTAGTAACTGGTAATTTCACAGATCACAAGCCACATATGTCGAAATCTGTTGATTATGTCTGTTTATGAAAGACTGAATGATTAAGAGTTCATTTATAGGTTAATGAAACTCTCCTTATCCTAAGTAAACATTCTTTTGTCTTTAGGGACTCTCTTGAATTTGCTGGAAAATGCATCACAATCACAAACCTGATAAAACAGCTGTTTTTCTAAGTGCATAAAAATTTGACTCTAGAAAGGCATGGTTTTCATAAGGCAGCAACACTAATAACATGTGAAGGTTTTATAGAATATGATGTAGCTTAAGCCACCAAACAGCATATAAAGTAAAAGAAGGTTGACCTTACAGCTGCACCTGTTAAGTGTGACATATTAATGCAATATTAATTAAAAAAAAACAGATATAATAAAACACATACAAGGAGGATTTAATTGCAGTGACTTCATTTACTCTTCATAATTTTAACTATATTTTATAGATAATACATATGTTAGGTTTGATGTAGGTTTTTAATGCAGAACTGTTACTTCTCTTACGTCACCCCCTGGGGTAAAGGATCTGATTTCTTATTTCACCACTGAATAATACAACACATCATATGAAGGGTGGTAATACTATGCTAATTTGTGTTGCAGTTTTTTTCCTGGTTTGCCAAGTTACATGCGAACATGGACCAAGATGAGAGCGCAAAATACAGGTACTTATATCTTTCTGACTATAGGCCGTACTTAATGTACTGATCAGATTTAAAGAATGTGTAGATCAGGAAAAGCAGACAGAAGTTATAACTAGTGTCAGTGTGCTTCATATTAAAACACAATACATATAGAAATACTTCACCCCACAAAGACGGGGGGGAGCACAAATGAATACTTGTGAAGGAACTCATGAAAAAAAGCATAATGCTAAAGTCAGAAATTCTCTGCTGCCCAGCTTGCTCTATGGGTTAAACTTTACTTCTGCACACCTAGTTGCATAACAGTCAGAGACATCATTGTGGAAGGAGCGGAGCCCCATCTCCTTTGATGTTCTTGCTTTGGGAACAGTCTGAATCTCTCAGTAAAATATTCATCACATGAAGTTTTATACTCTCTGTATGGACAGTTAGCAGTTTGGTGTCTAATTTTGGGTAGTTATGCTGTTAAATGGTCCAATCCACCCTCAGGAACACCAGAGATGACCTAAACTGTTACCAGGAACAGTGTGATGCTATTCTGAAAGATGTCAGTGCAGCTCTTGAGCATTTGGACTCCCTTCAGAAACAGTACCTGTTTGTGTCCAATAAAACTGGCACTCTGCATGAGGCCTGTGAGCAACTCCTTAAAGAGCAAGTAAGTGACACACACTCTGTTTATTTTGTCTTTATTGTCTTGGCAAGTGAAACCTTTAGATTTAAAGAATGAGTTTACTTATTGTAAAATCTTTAAAATTACTTCATTGTGGATCAGGACAGTAATTTTAAGCCTTAAGTCTGACACTAAAGACTTACTATAAAATATAAAATGGTGTAAAAACATCTATTGCACTTGAAGTCACTTTTTGAGTTTCCTGAACATTATATCTTGTTCTGTTCAGCAAAACATTCACTATATAAAAACTCACTTGTGTATACAAAATAGGTAGCAAGAATTCTGCAGGGCAGCAAATCATGTTCCTCCTCAGCCTTTCTTTGGCATATCAAAGATTTTATTGACGCTGCAGTTTTCTTTCTTTTTCCCAACTCAACCATGCTCTTCTTCACAAATATATGTAGATTGGACCTTTCTAGGAGCTTGAAGTGAAATTAAACTGTCGTATCATATTGTGTCAACTTTTTTTTTTCTCTGCAGTCGGAGCTGGTTGACCTGGCAGAAAGCATACAGCAGAAACTGTCATATTTTAATGAGTTAGAAAACATAAACACGGTAAGTTGCATAATATGCACAGTAAATTATGTCACTTCAATCCTTTTCATATCAGTGTAATCATGGTTGTAGGTAAATTTAAAAAAAATAAATGAGTAATTATGTCTAAGCCTAAAAACAGTATTGTGAAAAACTTGGATGTCAGCTTCATTTGGATTGCTGTCAGACATTTTAATAAAATTGTAAGCTGACATAATACCTAATAACACCATTACTCCTACCTAATGTTTTTTCATTGCTATCTAACGCATAAACAAGGCACACACAAACCTTTCCCATATAAAAAGAAAATCTGAAAAACAACCTGGTTTCAAATTAATAACACTTCTCCGCCAGTGGTGCCAGCACATTTGGTAACAAAAAAAAAAAATATTTTGATCATAAAATCCAAGAGGTGGAGGACTATAATTGTTCATGCCCAGTTTTCTCTTTTCAGAAACTGAACTCCCCAACCCTGTCAGTAAACAGTGAAGGCTTTATACCAATGCTATCCAAATTGGATGACTGCATCGAATATGTTTCCTCGCATGTAAGTAGCTCACACTTTCAAAAAATCTGGATGATGTTCCGATGCTCTCCGTGTAATTCACCCATATTATTTCTTCAGTCTGGCAATAAATGAATAGAAGTTGCACCTCTCCCACTCAGTTGTCTCAGGTCATTTTACTGCCCTACAAAGATGGCAACCAGAAACCAAAAAAACACGAAATGTGAACTTGTGATAACTTCAAAATTGTGTCTTCATTGTAATATCCATACATGGGAATATGTGAATCTGTGTAACGCATATATATCTTTTTTTTTTTTTTTTCACTGCAGCCTAATTTCAAGGACTATCCGGTCTATCTGGCCAAGTTTAAACAGTGTCTTTCTAAAGCTATGCACTTCATGAAGATTCACATTGTAAACACTATGCAGAACCTTACAAGCCAGTTAACGAAAAGGGTGAGTAACATTTACTCTACAAATGTGCATAGAAGCATAGTGGCAGTATGTGACATGTCCAATAGTGGTGCATTGTCGTCTTCTCCTCCTCCCTCAGGATCCGATGGGCTTGGCTAATGCAGACAATGCCTTCACACTGTACTATGTCAAGTTTAGAGCAGCTGCACCGAAAGTCAGAGTGAGTATAATGCCTGCCAGTTCCGTTAAATAACACACAGGTAATTTTCTGCAATAAAACAACACACGAGGACAGAGCGCACTGACATTTGTTTTTTTTTTTTTTCTTTCAGTCACTGATTGAACAGATAGAACAACGAGCAGAGAAAATTCCAGAGTGAGTATTGGATTATGTCTACACTATCAGCTTTTGCAATTCAATTATTTCCACTCAGTCTGTCTGCTAGATAAGCTAACCCCTTCTTATATAAATGTGACTAGATATCATCAGCTTCTAGATGAAATCCACCAGTGCTACCTTGACCAGAGAGAACAGCTCCTCAGTCCCAGCATTACATCCACCATTACCGACCTGACCAACCAAAACAGCAAGGACCATTGTGCTCTGGTAAGACATCATTGGTTCCAAGTCCAGTTGCCCTTTCGATATAGCCATATGACATTTATGTGTGATGAGAATTCACAGAAAATACCCTCTGGTGCATTTTCTAGACTGTTTGGTACATATGCCAGTCTTTGCACATGATGAATGAATACAGCCTGAGAGTGTGTACATCAGGCTCTAACGCTTACTCCTGTTTGAGTCAGAGGTGAATAGCTCTGCAGAGGCCTGGTGTTGTTTGCATACACAGTCATGTTCACCTATAAAATTGTGATTTATTACACAGCGTTCCTGCAAGTGTGTAAAAAAAAAAAATGGAACTGACCTAAAGTTTGGCGCAATAATTAAACAGTAAAATATTTTTCACCTAATGTGATACTTCGCACATAATAAGATCTAATTTTGGCACTTGGACAGATTATGTATTTTGATGCTATTTTGACATTTAAAAGCATCACACTAATTGGCTTGATGGGGATGTGATAATTAAAGGTCACAGTTTCACGCGATGAAGTGTCCTTATCGATGCACCACCTGTCCAAGTGTATTTTTTTTTTCCTTTATATGAAACTTGAAAGGTTATGCATCTTATTAATGATCACTTTAATTGGTGTCTGCATCATTTATGGACTAGGACGTGTTTAGTAGTTTGAAGTGGAGCCAAAGCCGGTTAATTGTAGTGTGTATTTGCACAGGTTCGCAGTGGCTGTGCTTTTATGGTTCACGTGTGCCAGGATGAACACCAACTGTACAATGAGTTCTTCTCTAAACCCACACCTAAACTGGAGTAAGTAGCACCTGCCTCAGCGGTAACAGGATCACTAAACACACACACGTGCAGCCACTGTATTCCAGCTCTTATGCAGTTTTTATGTATTTGTTTAAGGCAGGTTTCCTTGAAATGCATGACGACATTTGATAAGCACACAGAATAGATAGGATAAATCAGAGTAAAAATATGACATTGCTTTATTTCTAAAAGAAAACTACACATATAATCCTGTGTCCTATACATACGATTTCTCTCAGTGTCACTAAGCAACAAAACTGTGTGTCTTTTCTGACAGTGAGTTACTAGAGAAGTTATGTCTGTCCCTGTATGATGTCCTCCGGCCTCTAATCATCCACATCATCCACCTTGAGACTCTGTCTGAGCTCTGTAGCATCCTTAAAAATGAGATGCTGGAAGACCATGTTCATAACAATGGTAGGTTAATGTTTTTTTTATTTTTCCTCAGAGGTGCTCCTGTTGCATGGGGGTTAAAATTAGATAATTTATTGTTCTGTATGAAGGTTAGACTGACTTAGGGTTTTTGTTGAATTGATGTGCCTCATCTCTTTTCATTATTGCCTGGATTTTACATATTTAGTTTCTCAGTGACAAAAGCAGAGAGGAAAAATGCTGAAAAGGAATACAATTTTTAAAAAAAGTTTCAACAGAACACTACTAAATTGGCTATGGTGAATAATTTTGATAAGATTGTAGCTAAAATATTGAGACATTTTTGCCTTTTGTATCAGTAAATTGCGGTGTGGGTGACACCCAAAATTAAAAAGAAGTGATATTTTGTCCAGCCAGCTGGAATAGGTTGGTATCTGAGAGGACCAGCTACCGTGAAAGTATGTGCTTTTGGGAAAAGCTGGGGAATGTGAGCTGTTTTTCTTTGAAACCCGAAGACCTAGACTTTTCATAGTACGTTCCTTTTTTGCTTCTTTCGTTACCTGTTTTGTGTATCATGATCGTACCATATCCAACATCCCTTTACTTCCTCTTTTTACTGTAGACCATAAAGCCATTGTATTTGATGGCTCTGCACAGGGCAGAGTTGTGGTAGCTTGTGATTTTGAGTTTGGTTCACCTATGAAACCGACCTCTGTCTGTTGTTATGTAGCTGCACAGTTGGGGGCCTTTGATGCTGTAGTGAAGCAGATGCTGGAGGACGTCCAGGAGAGGCTGGTCTATAGGACTCACATTTACATCCAGACTGATATCACAGGCTACAACCCAGCTCCAGGGGATCTGGCCTATCCCGAGAAACTGGAGATGATGGAAGTACGTCCCATACGTTAACAGATGTACTTAATTTTAATATTAGCTTCATAATATCACAAAAGCCAGATTCTTACAACATGGCATCTATTAAATGTTTTCCAGGATCATCTTCATGTCTCTGGTTTATAAAACAATGATGAATGATTAATGATGACATCAAGGAGCACAGATTTACATTTCTGTCACTTGGTTCATCTTATTCAACTTAGAAATGTAGCAAATGAAATGCAGACTGCAGTTTCTTCAAGTCTTTGAATGTCTGACTGAGAAGGATCTTTAGATTTGTAAAAGGATGCGCTTGTGATTAAACACGCCTTTGAGACAGACTAATGTGTGAGAGCTTTTCACTGTGTTTTTCGACATCTATTTTCCTTTTATGCACTGACTTCTGTCTATTTTGTCACCAATAGAGAATCGCTCAGAGCTTAAAGGAGGAGCAGGTGAAGCAGATGTCACAAGAGTCCATGTTTTCTGATGTACAGCTGGAGGATTCTGATGGCAGAAGAAACAGCAATGCCGGTCGGTATTTCTACACTGCAACTTTTTTTTTTTCTTTTTTTTTTTTTTCTACAACTTTGGGTCTTATCGTAGTTTTCCTTATGGCTCTTCCCCTTTCATACAATAAATACAGGGAGTGTAGAAGCATCACGCCTGCAGACATCTATCTCTCCTGCTGATCTGCACGGCATGTGGTACCCCACTGTTAGACGAACACTTGTTTGTCTGTCCAAGCTCTACAGATGTATAGATGTGAGTCTTCCATTTGTGCTAGTCACTAATTTATGGTCTCTTATCTCTAAATATGGCATAGTTGTTTTCCCACTTATCCATTTCTTATTCCTGTGTTGCTTACTGTCACTTGGTATTTTTTCTAGAGAGCTGTCTTCCAGGGTTTATCTCAAGAAGCCTTATCTGCCTGCATCCAGTCCCTGCTTAAAGCTTCGGATATCATCCTTAAAAACAAGGTTGGCACATATTGTTAACAGTATGGCTTTGTATTTTGCCGGGCCTCACAGTTTTGTATTGTTGTCAAAAAGCTGGAATTGCGCCTTTCGTTTGATTTTATAAATAAGATCATTTCCCTCTTAGATGAAATCTGTTTCTTTTAAAAAAAATTCTTCAGGCTGCAGGCTCCTTAACCAAAGCAGCAGGGCTGTCATTTAAAGTTTATTTTAATAGACGCTTTAATATGCTCCACAGAGTGTTCAACAGACCATACTTTATTGATAGGCTTTTCTCACCTTCAAATTTGCTGTCAATATCTGTGGTAACTGGCCCGTTTCACCCTAACACTTCAAATTAATGCAGCAACATCAATCTCAGAGGATGTGCTCCCACCTTATGCTGATGATGTCTTTTTCCATTGTTTCAGTCACTACCTGAGCAATAAATGGTTTAAGCCTCCTTTTTTTTTTTGCCACACTAACACGTCCCTCTCTAGCTATGGTTCATCAGCAGTTATTAATTAGAGATATTCCCCTGTCGTCTCTGAGCCTGTGCTTTTTATGTTCTCTGTAGCTCAGATAGTCAGCAGATGCCCTTTTGTGTTGGCAGCCTGCAGTGTGGATTTAACAGTGTGGTATCATTTTCTGTAGACACAAATAGATGGGCAACTTTTCCTGATCAAGCACCTGCTGATAATGCGTGAACAGATTGCCCCATTTCACACCGATTTTGCCATCAAGGAAATCTCACTGGACCTGAAGAAAACGCGAGGTAAGATAATTAAAGGTGGAGGGAACATTGGTGTTCAGCTCCATAAAGCTGGTCATTACATTCTCATGCTCATTAAGCAACTTGTGCCTATCACATGCACCGGTGGCAACAATTAATGTGGAAATTACAGTGTAATCCAACACCATAATGTACATTAACTGATGGCTCACAGGGCAGGCTCGCTCCTCCTATCACCCACATCTCATTCAAGGTCATTTTAGATTTGCAGCACTAGAGGGCACTCTAATTCTGTACCAACCCAGATGTAATCTCTGTGCTCTTTGTTAAGACGCCGCCTTCAAAATCCTGAACCCTAAGGCTGTTCCCAAATTCTTCCGACTTAACAGTCACAACGCCATACTTGAATTCCTGTTGGAGGTAGTGCATTTTTCCCTTTTTTTTTTTTTTAAACAGACCATACACTTTATAGACTTTGATAGCTCAATGCCTAGGGAAACACCACTTGATAGTGCTAAACCTCTTTTTGTATCTGTCCCCCAGGGAACACCAGAGATAAAGGAGCACTACATTGACTCTAAGAAGGATGTGGACCGACACCTGAAGTTTAGCTGTGAGCAGTTCATCCAGCAGCAGACTCAGATCTTTGTAGGGAACCTTGAGGAGTTTCTCACCAAGGTAACGGTTAGAGTGAAGGCAGACTTAGCCTCAGGCAGTGACAACACACCCTGACCTTCATATTTTCAGCTTTTACCTTTTAAAAACCTTATGAAAAAAATCATTTGCTTATTCACTGATCACCAAAGGTCTTAGTATTTTACTGACAACTGAAGATAAAATGGCATAGGATATCCATTTGTGCTATTCGTGTTTGTCTCTTATGAATTCTGCCTGTGTTCTGCTGCTAAAAACTGCTGCCTGATGTTTTTTTTTTCTATTAACCACAGTTCCTATTATCTATTGCCATTTAAGGTGTTACTAGTTGTTTTTTTAGACTGAATTAAATTGACACAATAGCTTTTTTTTCCCCCTAATGCTAAACACAACATTTTTAGCTGCGTGTCCTTGTTTGGATAGCTGCAGTTAGCTTTTAAATGGTGTCATTTCAAATAATTCTGTTTTGTTTTGACTGTCACCGCTCTCAGGTCGCAGCGCTTAAAACTATGGCTATCCAAGGTGGTCCCACATACAATCTAGCTCAGCAACCTTGGGCACAGCCAGGTAAGATTTGTCTCAGGAAATGCCACTGGCATCCTGCTGTAATTCATCAAAACTTGTGTAGTGCATGCTAGAGGGCATGTCAATGTTTTTTTTTTCCTTTTTTTTCTCAGTACTTTTTTTCTCCTTTCAGCAAAGATCAACGATATAGTGATGGCTACCTACCGGGTGATGAAGAGCAAGCTGCCAAGCACTTTACAGAGCATGTCCTTGTACTTAGCCAATAGAGACACAGAGTTCATCCTTTTCAAGCCTGTCCGGGTGGGTGGCACAAACATTAGGGTGTATCATGTACTACATGAGTCAGTTTCTTTTCTGTAATTCTTAAACCTACATCTAAAATAGGACCACTTTATGTTTGCACTTAGAGGTCCAGGTGCCAATTGTAAATAATACAGAAGTGGAGTCACGTGTGTCCACAAAACTCTGAGGACGGTTTGTGTCTGTCGCTGCTTTGAGATATTGATATTTTTGGTCAATTGTGCTGCAAGTTTAACAGACCACACAGTAAATAAATGTCTCTCAGCATCCCCCCAAAAAAGACATTTACTCATTGGCAAGTGTTAGTCTGTCTCATAAAAGACATCTCAGTCCAATTAAAATTCTGCATTTTGGATCTAATTCTTGCGTTGACCCCTTTATTTAAGTTTTTCTTTCAGATTATGCTGATAGCCATAAGCTATCAGCGTAATTGAGCTCTAATAGATGGATATTTGTGCTGCCTGTGTACTGTTCATCAAGGTGACAGGTGAACCTGCATGAGAGAGAAATACAATTCTGTGGTTGACATGGAAACAGGATAGCGAGGGGACGTAGGCCAGATGGAAATGTAGTATTAATTTCTCTCCAGCACTCAGTAATATTATGGCTTTTCCACAGAATAACATCCAGCAGGTATTCCAAAGACTGCACGCTTTGCTTCAGGAGGAATACAGCGGAGAAGACCTTCAAATCATAGCATGTCCATCTATGGAGCAGGTACAGTGCCAAAAGGAACCTGACATGGTTTTAATAATAACCACTGCAACAACCTCCACTGCTGAGAGCAACTTCAGTGGACGTTAATGTTAGATAACATATGCCCGCTAAGCCATGGTGAGCACTCATCATTTTTTTTTTTTGGCTCTCTTTCAGATTAACCTTCTGCTTTCTGTGAATAAGTAATGTCCGAGTTTGGTGTGGAAATGGTAGTGAACACCCTCTGGGTAGCACTGTGATGTTGCAACTCCAGCCGTGACCAAGAGCCGAGGCTGAGATGACGAGAGAACTGCACCCGAGCTGCAAGCCGGACCGGGAGCAGTGACCTGACAGAACAGAAACATCCTGCAAAAGGCCAAAGATTCCCCAACAAAGACTGAAGTAGCTGAAAGTACGTTGAGGTTAAGGGTTTTAGCTCGGAACAAGTGACAAACATGGAGGTTCTGTTTATTGGTACTGACGTGATGGTTTTGTTTCTGTAAAAATTAAAGGTGGTGTTGTAGTCGTTTTCAGCGGGAGGAGTCCATTTGTACAACAGTGGATTGTTGATCACTGCTGCATATCCCTTAAGTGTTTTTAATATAAAAGAATTTGCACACTATTGAGGGGAGGGGCTTGTCTGGTTATACTGGAGTGTTCACAAAGGCCATGTGTTTTTCATGGGCTTTTCATGTTCTTGGTAGCTAATGGCTAATTGAGGGGCTTGCATTCACACCTAGATTCCCTTGATGGGCTTGGAAGGATAATGAGAAAAATGCTGCAAAAATGTTTTATTTCATTATTTTAGACACGCAACAGTCTTGTTCTACTTAAAAGGACTCTATTATGGCTTGTCCTACAGGGCTCTCAGGTCCCACTGGTTTCTTCTCTGATCAAAGCCGACTCCACGGTTCTATACTTGACAGGGTTTGTGAACGATTCTTCCACTTTGTTCGCCTGAATGTTTTTTGTTACCCTGTTGCAAATATGTAAAAAAAAAAAAACAACAATGAAATCTTATGTTTTATACCTTTTTCTTTTATACCTAGGTTGATTAAAGCTAAAATAGTGGTTAAAAAAATAGGGGTTTGTTGACTTTAGCAGTTTTGCACTGTGTATGATTGATTGGCATGTTTCCTAACAGTCCTCACATAGTAACGAAGACAACAGGACGCTGTCAGTAACATTTCCTTTGGTGTGTCCCATGTACAAATGATGTGTACAGTTGTACTATTTATGAATGTTCTGATTAAAAAAAAAAGATAAATGGTGCTCTGTGGCGTTATTTCTAAACAGAGCATCACTTGATGTAAATTCACAGAATACCAAGCGTCACTGCACACAAATGAGAAATTGCCATTCAAGGACACCATCAGCTTTAGGGGGTCTTCTTGGCAGACTGTGGCTGTTTCATTGGCAGACGCCGTCTTTCCATCTGCGAGATGAGACTTTGCAGGGGCTTGACCTTCCATGGACTGACAGTCTTTTGATAGGTGATGAGGGACTGGATGTTCTAGCGCAGGGCATTGATCTCTGCACTCTTCTGCTGCAAATACCTCTGAAGCATGTCAAGCCCCGGCAGCGTTAGACTTCTGCCTTGATTCAGCTGCGACAGCAAGGAAATGAAAAGTAAACGAGAGTCAGTGATTTGGCCTAAAATTGTGTCTATTTCTTGCATCATCCTAAAAAAAAAAAAAAAAAAAAACACGAGCTGCACCAACTCACTTTATATTTTAAGACCATGTTTAAGGTGTACAGTGTGTTTCTCAGTGGTGAAACGGGTAAATCTGCTCCTGGGATTGGATGTGGGCGTAGAGGTTAAGGCTCACTGTCAGGTGGAAAGGCTCTGATGGCGTGATGTCTGTCCAGTCAGCTCCAGTGCCTCTTCACATCCTCTCTGTCACTGCAGTAGGTATCTCCCCAAGGTGTCACATTCCTCCTAATGAAGAGAAGCCACTCAAGAACAAGAGGCGTCTTAAGGGCCTCTGTTGCCTCTTTCACACAGATTTTTGTTCATTTCCTGCTTTATGACAAAATTACTTTGGAAGAGAGCTGCAAAGAAGTACATATTAAACGTAAAATAATATTGTTAGTAATTTTTCACAATGAACTAGAGTATTTTATGAATATTATTGTTATTATAAATATGTTCCTCGGCCTCTTGTTGTGAATTCCAGATGAATGTGAAGCTGCAGCTGATCTGCATGGACCATGTAAGACCACACACCTGGTTGTCCCCAAGCAAGTAGTAGTATGCAGTATATGATACATAGAAATAAATGGCAAGTATTGCAACAGTTAAAAAAGTACAAAAGATTATGGTAAATGTTTGACCCCTGCATGTAAAACATCAATGCGTCGTCATCCATAACCATGACTGGGCCTTTTATAGTGTGAATGTTATCAATGCAATAAGAAATCTATATTTTTTTTATTAAATTACATACCTCCAGCATTTTCTTTACTGAAAGAATGTGTTGTCAGAATCCTTAATCTCTAATTTAGGGAATGAAATTTTATTCCTGACGGCCCACATGTCTGAGACTTGATAGCGCAGGGTGGCTTATGCTACTTGTTTACTCCCTCTAATGTAGTGCAAAGGTGTCAGGACACAGATGAACACACAGGGGAGATGAGCAAATTTCATCTGCATGAATAATGTGTCTGTGCCGCGTATGCGTGTAACCCGCTTTAGGGGTTTGATGATCCAACATTTGAAATTCCCAAACCTTTCAACCTGCGGTGTTATCATTGAAAACGTAGCATGAGAGATTCAATGGCAAAAAATTTAATTTAAAAACCACTTAATGGTTTAAGCCAATAATGGACAAGAGTGATTGTGACCTTTGATCTTTCCGCGTGGTTTCTTCAGCGGAAACTGACGCTCCCTTCAGCAACATATCTAATAACTCCCATGTCTTTTCACGGTGGAAAAAAAATGACACAAAGAGGAAAAGGCAAAGAGAAATATATAAATGCCGCTCAAATTCCCTATTTGAATGAATTTGAGTTTCATAACTTAGTCATATGTATTACTATTTCAGTATTACATTTCGTTCCCGACCATGATGTGTATTTTATATTCATATTGCTCTCCTCCTAACCTTATTTCCCTAACTGCATGCCTTATTCAGTGTGCTTTCCATTTAATATGCGGATGTCACTTAACTGTAATGTCAACTGCTAACTCTCACTTCTGGTTGTTTGATTACTGGTCTCTAGGGGTTTCTAGCAGTCCTACGGGTTTCTAGCAGTCCTTCCTTCTCACAAACATTCAACACAGAATTATGAAGGTATCAGGCGATGAAGACATCACACTGATAAGACCACAGAGTTTAACCCATAAAGACCCAAACAGCCAAAACTATCTACTGAACTAAAATGTTTAATACCTGTTGATCCACTAATCCTATCAATACATGTAAATTAGTGGTGTAAAATGGAGTTTGTCATCTTTTCATGGTCATCAGATTTGGACGTTCAGAGGCTCTGTAGTGAACCTAGAAACACTGTCATCTTCTACAACATTGATTCACCAGTAAAACCCATGGAGTTGGATCAATGACAGTGAATGGACACACTTGTTTTATGTTCAGTAATTAATATTATTTGCTGAAAAAGTCAGTTTTTCTTCAGTTTTCTCAGTTTCTGATATAATAACCCTCAACTTTAATCTGAGCTTTTATGAACATCTACATGATCAGCAGATTAATTATAGGAAAATACATGATTTACATTGAAAAATACAAAATACAGAGGATATGAAAATGGAATAAACTGAATGTTTTTTTAAGTGTGTGTGTTTTTTTAATGTAACCAAAATAAAATATTCATTCATTCATTCATTCATTCATATAATTATAATACATGATAATAATTAACTCAAGAAAAGTTAAATATAGAGAAAAAAAAATATTTTGGAAGTACCGCAAAAGTAGTACTGGGTCTTCATAGGTTAATCTAAACTTCGGCTCATTGTATACATACAGTGGCAAACAACTCGACAATAACCAGGATCTGACCCTGAGCTGGAGGCTCTAATCTTATTTCTGGAATAAACATAGAGAACCAGGGCTCCAGGGGATTACAGCAGGACAGGGGGCTTCAGTCAACAAAGACATTGAAGAATTTGATATTGTACCATCCATCATGTCTCCCAGAGGTCGCGATGGATGAGGAACCCGGTGTCAATCTGCAGCATTCACAGATAACATAATAAGAGGATGACGATAACATTTTCTTTAATTTATAACCTCTTCATCAGTACAAAGACGACGCTGTCAGAAACTCAGTCTTCAAATAGTGTACTTAATAAGATATTCAAAGACCTTGTCGTGGTCTTCGTGTCTTAAAAGAAGGAGCGTCGGTGACATTTTTGATGAGACAAACTAACTCCAGAGGCCGACTAATTCCACACTCCTTAAATGAATTACTATTTATATCAGAGGGAATAAAAGGAGCAGTTTAAATGTGGCGTTTTCCCTCCAAACCTTGTCCATATTAGTCAAAGCCTTTTCAGTTTCTCCTTGGCAGGCGGAGGCAGTTCGGGGAATTTCCTTCCTGAGTGAATCCAACGCTTCATTATCTAGGGATATCTCCAGCTCAGACTTCATGTTTTTAGGAACGCTCTGAGGAGAAAAAAACAAAGACACTTCATAATTTATTAAATTCTTTGAGGTTAACTTGTGCTTCATGAATAAATCAAAACTATGAAACTCCATGTCTCTGGATACCATGTCATATCATCTTTCATAAGATAAAACTTAAGATAAAACGCTGTGACAAGGACAGACAAGGCTATGAAAACTAAAATCCAGTACTTCTCTGACAATTGGTAAAATCATCTCTAAAACACACAGAAGATCTTATATATGCTAATTGAATTTATGCACCATTTGCCTCAGGTCTTGCCTACAAAGAATATTAGTTTAAGAGCATTAAAGCTATTTACTCAGTTCAGAAGAACATCACCTACCGTCAGTGTCCTAGCGAAGCTTTTACCAAGTCAAGGACGTTTCCTCACTATACAAAGAGGGAATTTACAAGGCAGAATACCTCATTGTGAGTTTGTCGTAAACCATCTGCATGGTATTTATCCCAGCTTAACACATGCATCTGCTCAGATGTCAACAATAAATTCTAGAGAGAAGCTTTTGATGTTGCTTGGTTTGAATATTTATAGTCTGCAAATACAAAAATAATGAATGATTATCTGAGACATGCACAGCCGTTTGCCAGCCAAGGTCAAGCATCCATAAACTGCATCAAAACTGTGAAGAAACCTTGAATGTACTCTTCCATGTGTCTCCAGTCAGACTGTGCACCGCTGCTAATTCCAGGCACCACTCTCCTGTCACATACACAGACTGTTAGGTATTCACAGCAGCTGGAAGCAGTTCTTCATTATCAGCTAATAAACCCAGACTTATATGGCTGCTGCACTAAAAGCCCTTTGGAATATAAAGCAATCTAATATGAAGCCTATAATATAAAAATAAACAGGGGTATTTTGGGACATTTTTTGTAATTCTGTCTTAACCGAACATATTCCTCAAGGTGTCTGCTTTCTTTATGTAAAAAATAAATAAATAGATAAATAAATAAACAAAATGTGTCATATTTGTATATTGTATGGTTCTGAATTATTTTGTAATTTCTCTGCAGCATGTTTGTTCATCTTCTGTAACTCATGGATTCAGAGCCAGACACGGACCTCCTGTGGATCCCTGTGGATGTGTCAAAAAAACAAAAGGAACATACACAGCCAAAAAAACAACAAAAAAAGGCTATTATACTATTTCATCTGACCACCTTGTTTAAATAAGCTTATGCAATGCCACAATTTTTATATATCGTTACTGAACCTAGACCTGACCACCTGAAGCAACCCCAGACCATAACACTGCCCCCACAGGCTTATACTGTAGGCATGATGGGTAATTCTCTCTCTGACGTGTCCATCACTCTAGACTCATCAGACCACATGACCTTTTTCCACAACACAATCCAATCTTTCTGCTCTCTATCAAAATTATTATTGTTTAAGTAATTAGAAGATAATCACTGCATTGGTTGGTCCAATGGAAGTAATTGTCCAATGGAAAGATCTGAATTATCTGTTATGTTGTTATGGGGAGTTTTTTTTCCCTCTTTTTGGCCAGGCTTTGTATCTGAATAACTATGATAATAAGCATTTTACTATAATTGTTGTTGATTTAAGCTGTTCTTACATTGTCTTGACTATACACAGATTAAACAATTTCTACAATGCATGCAACATTAGGGTGTCTTTATTTTTTATTTTTTGCCAAACTCTCATAGTTATTTTGTTTCTAAGTTTTCTTTTTTAACTGTTTTCTCTAATTGTAGTTGTATATTTCATAATCCTATTTTTTGTCTTTAGAATAATAATAGCTCTTTAGAAATACAATGGCTGCTGGTTGCTGGTACAAAACTATTACTCTCCAACCTAATCATGTAATGCAAAGAATGTTTTTATCTTATTTCTTGTTTTTCTCACCCTTAAATATATTCTTAAACTGACTTCTGTTTATTAACCTATTATGACATACTATCATAGCTTATGGCTCATCAACAGATAGGGCCTATAGAACATGTTATTCTATGTCAAAGTGTTAGGATGAAAGAACTGAACTTGTTATTGAAAACATTTACTTATTTTATCATTTCATCTTATTAAACTTTCATTAAACAAAGTGATTTAGAGTTCTCTTGGCTACACTTCCATCAGCAGGAACCCACACTTGTGCTTGATTAGACTCTGTTAACACCAGACGTAAACACTACTCGCAGATTAAATACTCAGCACATTTCTTTTGATTGACTTTTATTGTTTAATGTAAATATTTCCAAAAATTACTGTTATAGACCACTTTGACCTAGATACAAAGCCTGGTGTTGTAATTTGGAAGACCAGCAGCGATGTGACGTTTGTTCATGAATCATTAAAAGTCTTGAAAAGTTGTCTGAGTCGACACAGGTAGGAGGCAGCTCTTCTTTTGAGCAGGTTAGATAAATACACTATGAATGCGAGTCTTTTAAAGAGGCTTTTAACATCGTCCCATTTTACCCGAAGCAGCAAGAAAATACCCCAATTAAAAAAGAAAAGTAATTTCAGAGCGATTTAGTGCATGTAATACGGTGCACTTCACATTAGTCCTTCACCTTTTATAGCCTTATATTACAATCACGTTGAAGATTATGTCATTTCTCTGACATCGTACTTTTTAGGGTCAACTTCCTACGTTCCAGAACTTTCCAGATATCATCTCAATTTCCCAGTTCATATATTTGAGAATGAATAAAACAAAAGGTGATTTCAGCTCATAATAAGTGCCCAAATTAAAGATGGCATTTCTATCAAAAGAAAGCCTACAAAGAAAAAAAAACAGCTCATTTTCTTTTATTATTCTCTAAAGGTTAAAGAATGTTCTGTGCATGTCTGCTATGTCAAAGTAGTTGAAAGTTTTATTTTTCTGTCTCAGACTTCCAATATTACTGTAGTTGCCTAAATTTATGTCTGTACATTTGTGACCTTTTCCCCTCTAGACATTTGTATGTCTACAAATCTCGTTTGCTGTTGACTTCATCTCAGCTGATTTGCAAGACAAGTCAAGATTTGCATCTTCGTGTGTGTCATATCCTTGACTCAGTGTGGAACAGAAGTGTGCAGGAAAAAAACTCAAGTAAAAACATGGTCATTTTGAGTCAGATGGTGAATGGTCAAATACAAACAACGTGTTTTGCTGCTGATGTACCATAGCAACCGGAGACCAATGCGTCTCAATTGGCATCCACTGAATACAAGTATGACAAAGACAAAACTGTAATTTGGTTGAAAATCCACAACATTTTTATATATATGTAATTCTGCAGATCTCACTTTAAAATCACTTTTAGTAATGAATAAGATGAATACACACACACACCTATATATA
>JAPQRQ010000015.1:20856189-20901791 GCA_037367365.1 Apogon talboti
AAAAAGAAACATATGAAACGTATAATTTTTATTTTTACAATTTTATCTAGACTTCACTTATCCACCGATCAGCCATGACAGTCTGACCACTGACAGGAGAAGCAGTCATAATATTGATTATTTCATTACAGTATACCTTTCAGTGGGTTGGATATATTATTCACCAGGTGAACATTTAGTCCTCAAAGCTGATTTGTTTGGAATTAACTAAATTATCAACATAAGGAACTGAGTGACTTTGACCAGGTCCATATTGTAATGCTGATGACTGGGTCAGAACATCTCCACAACTGCAGGTCTTGTTGGGTGTTCCTGGTCTACAGTGGTTACTACAGGGCTTCAGGGATCTGCTTCTAAGGGGGACCTACACAATATTAGACAGGTGGTAATAATGTTATGATCACATAGATCGATTGGTTCAGATCTGGTTGTTGTTCTTCAGATACTTTTTGTCAGTACTAATCACTTTACACTGGGAATGAAACAGATCTGAAGATGCTCTGACCCAAAGGTTTCACCATCACAATTTCCCTCTAGTCAGAGTACCTCAGCTCCCTATTCTTGCCCGTTTAATTGTTTTCAACGCATCATTTTCAAAGGATAAATGTTCTTTTGCTGCCTAATGTATCCCACCCACTGACTGGACCCATTGTAATGAGATAATCAACATTAATACCACTTTGCCTCTCAGTTTTCATAAAGTTATGGCTGATCATTGTATCTTAGTTCTGTGTTATCCTTTGTCTGTTTGTGCAGACACCTCAGCCTATCTACAAATTCTCCAAATGTTTAAGATATTAATTTCTGCAGCAGTAAGAACAACAACAACATTATATCAAAACTGGAGCAGCACTGAGGAGGATAATCAAATTCAGATTCTGTCACACATTTTTGTTCCAGTAAATGACGAAAGCAGTCAAGGTTGATTAGTATAGAAGCCACTATAACTGTAAATGTAATACAGTAAATAAGGAACTGAAATGATCATCAGTAGCTGTTTCTGTGCATGTATTGTAAGATGTTGATACATGTAAGTACACTTTCTAAAGCTGTGGTCAGAAGAAGCAGGGCAGACACATCACTCATCTTTTTTTTTTTTTTGCCTTTTCTTTGGCATCTTCTTTTTCCTCTTCAGTCATGAGAGATTCATAAGGGTTCACATCAATCTTTCTCTCCCTCTCCTGTATCAATTTTGCCCTCTCTTCCAGAATAAGGTCTCTCATTGTTTTTGCTTCCTCACAACAAGAGAGCTCAAAACACAGTGTACTTTAACAATGCATGTTGCCGCAAATGGGGATCATTCCGATTCATTATTTCTATGGAATTTATTTTTTCTTATTGGAGCTAAACAAGCCAGGCTCACCTTCTCTATTTCATTTTCCAGTAATTCACAGTGTATGAAAGGCTGACAAAGCTGCTGGCAGTAGTCACACAGAGCAAGATGCACATTCTGTTTAGATTCAACCTCTGGAACCTACACTGAAGCAAAAAATAGATTCACAATCACCTCTCCACCTCTGATATTATAGCCTGCACATGGTGCTATTACTGTGAGAAAATGAAAAAGGCCATCACTATCATTTCCAGGCACTGTGGCCAATATAGAGCTACTGGACTAAATCGACAGTACCTTTACACTGAGAGCAGTTTGTTTTGGCTCCGGCTTGTATGCTACGAGGCGTGGGGGACCCATACGAGGTATATCAAATTTCACTGACATTTTTTCCATTCTTTGTCTCCATGTTTGAACAGAAGAAATAATTGCATGAATTGCTGGATGTAAACTACATTTGTACAGTCTATCAATCATCTCTGAAGTCCGTTTTAGTGTTTCTTCGCAAACCAAATATTAGAGTTTGCAAGCCTCTCAGGAAAATACTCAAGTTTTTGTGCTTTTCATATAAAATGTGATGAAAAATTTGATGATTAATTGCTTGACAAATACATTTTCCAGGACCAGGTTACCTCTGACAAATCAGGGACAGTGTCCACGTTCACCACTTCTGTCTCCAACACCTGGGGAGTTTCAATTTCCTTTTGAACTGCACAAGAGAGAAATAATTAGGAATTTGACAGATGTCTAAGTCATGAGAGGCAAGACAGGGCAGGAACAGGTGACCCTCTTTGCACCCAAACTGATGACATAGCTTACCTTGACAGCTGAATGAAAGGCTCTGCTCCACCCACTCCCAATCTGTCTGGGTCTGAGCACTCGCCGAAGTAATGAATCTTCCATCCAGCGCTCGTACCTCCATGAACTCTGGTGAGACCGAACGGCCCTGGAGACAGTCACACAGACGCAAGATTAAGGATCAAAGATCACAGGAATGCTTATCACTGGGACAGCCTATCTGCATTTATTTACTTATTTATTTATTTCACAGTCCTCTTGTGGTAAGAACTGCACCGCAACAGTATGTGACTTGCTGTTTTGTCCAAACAAGTTCCTATAGCACATCCAGCAGACACAGAACAAACATTAACAAGTTTCTGATGAAAGTCGAAATCCAATATTTACTCATCTCCCCTTGCGCAAATTTTATACATCTGGGAGATGATGTAATGTTGAAGCCATCCCAGGGTGAAATGCATTTAGTAATACTGTGACAAGAAGCCTATATAAGTGAGTAATTTTGTCTTAAATTATAGCATCATTACTTACATGGACAAAAAGAGCTAAGTACCAACTGCAGTTAACTTAAGGAAAAATCCCCTGGCATCTGCTTCATTTATTCATTGTATATTAACTACATGATGTATTCAGTCTGAAAGCATTCTGCATTCAATGAGGGGATGTACTATTTACTGTTTCCAGTGCTTAAAATTTCCAGTTAAGTTTGCTGGGATTAAGTCAAGCATTTCTGTTTGAACACCTGTTTTTACCCATGAGTGTTGCGTGGCTAAATATGATTTAAACATAACAAATATTAAGAAACACCAGACATACAACAGACAATGCAAGATATTTCTGACAAGAATACTAAACAGCTCTTTCAGAAAATATACTGTACAGCTCCTTTTTTTTTAGAGGTGAAGTACATAAGCACACTGGTTTTCTCCGATGACTTATATGGAAAAGGTAAAAAGAAAAGGTGGCATTAATACAGACTATGCAAAAAGCCCATCTCTGTACAGATGTCATACTTGTTCTTATCCCATCCAGCTACTCACTTGCCTCACTCAGTCGTTCTCGTGAAAGCACATAGTTTTTCAAGGTCACTTGACATTAGAGAAGCACAAATTTGAGTGTTCAAAAGAGAGCTGGAGTAGATGTCGGGTATGATATTAGCAATGGGATCTCTCTGGCCGTCACATGTCTCGTGCTCCTCCTTCAGGCTCTGCAGGTTGTCATAAAGCTGTCGAGAGGAGAAGTCACCTTCTTTAGGACTCTCAGATGCAGGGGCTGTATCTCTCTGGTAGGATGCAGACTGACTCATTTTTTAAAAATGCGATATGTCAGCTGAAGCAGAATCTCCAGAGGACACTCAGTGAATATTGTATGATTCCATTTGAATCAGTTTTGTTATTGTTGGAGTTCACTTGCCAAGCAGTAGCAGATCATGTACATCTAGAATATCATATAACAAGGATATGGGTAAAGGAATGATAGGAATACATATAATAAAGTTTATTTGTAAATCACAAATGCTACAAAGTTGTTTGGAACAAACACATACAACACAACTGTAATACACAGTTACTAAGAACAAACAGGCAGGAATGAGAAATAAAACTTAAAACAACAAATGAAATGCGGAGGATGAAATATGAAAACAATGGATGAATTAAAAATTAAAACAGAGCTGTGCAACTAAGGTGCAACAACAAGGAAAGCACGGTATGACATAAGAGTTGAGAGAAAAAAAAATAGAAAATAGCCTTTTGAAGCAACTAAGTCTTCAAAGATTATACTGATATAGAATTTCTCAGAAAGGTTACAGAGAGGTGTTGTTTTTACTATATTCACACAAAAAGAAGAAAAAAAAGACACAGAAAAAGAAGAAGAAAAGAAAAAGAAAACACTGCCCTTTCTTGTGGATCTGCCCCAGAATGTAACGGGTCAAAAATGATGTAAAAATGTTCAAAAACAAGAGGAGAAAAAAAAGATTGCATGACGACTGAAGGTAGAAAATGACTAACTTTTTCTAAGAGAGAGACAAACAGCTGCAGCATAGTGTCCTCTGCTGCAGCCTATAAAATGATCTCACTCTGTGATAACAGACAAAACCCTTCAATAGCATTCTTTTATTCAGGGTGATGCATCAAGGGAAGTAATTACAGTCACTAGTGACAGATCGATGAATAATGCTGACAACAACACCTCAGCCTATAAAAGCCTGATTCCTCTCAGGAGTATTCCCTGTGCACAGTTCTCCTTTGTGCTAAACATACAGCCTGTTTTTTAGGTACAGAGACCCATTTCATGTGTACACCTGAAGGTAAACAGCATAATTCAGTATATCATAATGTATCAGTGTTATTAGTCAATTTAGTTGTGCATTCTTATCAGTATATTAAGTTAATCCTTTGCTCTATCTAAGTGGATTGTTGTTTATCTATTGCTTCAACTGTACAATAATTACTTTTACTCTTATTTTCAGTTCAGTGCCGGCAAAATCCTTTCAGGGTCTTTTGAGGAAATCATCAACAATGTGGACCGTGGCTCTTGTTCTTTGTTTGGGAAATATTCTTTGCACAGTCGAGGCCAGCAATCAGCATTCAGACCCATTCCCTGTAATTGAACCCTCTGAAACTACGTCCCCTGGTCCTTTAATACTGGAAAAACAGAAACCCAACAGTTCAATTCATCCACCCCAAGTAGCAGGACCGAAAACACCGCTCCCTCCTATGTGCTTAGAGTCAGCTGGAATCCGAGACACCTTCAAATACATCAATACCGTGGTCTCTCTCCTGGTGTTTGTTATAGGGATAGTGGGAAATACAGCCTTACTGAAAATCATATATGTAAACAAATGCATGAGAAGTGGACCTAACATTCTCATAGCGAGTCTTGCTTTAGGGGATCTAATACACATTGTGATCGACATTCCAATCAACACATACAGGGTGAGTTATTCCCCCTCTTTGTTTGAAATAAGAAAATAAGGTTGAATCTATTCTCCCTCTGCCCAATTTATAACAACCCCAGTCTTACCTGAATTGATTTTGGAGGATTTAACTGGAAATCTCATTTTTGTTTTTGTCACAGCTCATGGCGGAAGATTGGCCATTTGGTTTGGTACTGTGCAAACTCGTTCCCTTCGTACAGAAAACCTCTGTAGGAATTACAGTGCTGAGCTTATGTGCTTTGAGCGTCGACAGGTAAGGAGATAAGCAGCTCTGTCCTGTACTCTGCAAGAAAATGGTGTTTACAAGCTACTATCTACATCAAGCAGATAGATTTGTTTAGCATTAGCCCTTGAATTGTTCCTTTACTGAAAATAATTTATCATTGTAACAGACAAAAGTCCCCCAAAGCCATTACAGTTTTTCATTGATTTTGCAGATACCGTGCTGTAGTCTCCTGGACGCGAATCAAAGGGATCAGAGTTTCAGTGTGGACAGCAATCGAAATAACTCTGATATGGGTTGTTTCTATCATGCTGGCTGTGCCTGAAGTTGTTGGCTTTGATATGATAACCATGGACTATAAAGGCAAGCATCTGAGAGTGTGCCTGCTGCATCCCATGCAAACCACACAATTCATGCAGGTAATGTAATTGTCTCTACCCAAAGCAACAGGATAAAGCAAACAGATGAACAGTGTTTGATGTGATCGCCTTTTTTTGGGGGGGGTTTTAATATCTGGCATAATATATATTCAGGAGTACAAAAACCTTGTTATTGTTTCTCACAAATTCATTTAACAAAACACGCTCCAGCACATTTCTGTATAATTTCAGTGTGTATGTCAAGTATAATTCATCTGCAGTTTTTCACCATATCTGTGAAGGGGATGTTTCTTTTTTTCCTTTTTCTTGTTTTTAATTTTTACTTACAAAAAACACAACGACAATAAGAACAAGAAGTCACCAGAAATAAAAACCATAGGCAAAAATCGAAACAAAAAAGACAATAGCCAAGAACTAATAGAAGAAGGGGGGTGTTTCTTATTTTCATTGTCTTGTGCAAATGCAAAAGCGTCTTGACATTTCCATGAAGGAAAGATCCACTAAACTGTCATTTTTCATTACACAACTCGAACAACTGCACATGAATCATACTCAAATGTCATTTGATGAAACACATCCCATGTGTCTCAAATGTTGTTGTGTTGCATACTGTAATCTGCTAAAAATCGTGTCATCTGTAATACTGACTGACTGGGCCTCTGTCATGTTTAATCAACAGTTTTATAAATCAGTAAAGGACTGGTGGCTCTTTGGATTTTACTTTTGCATGCCGCTGCTTTGGACTGCCATCTTTTACACACTGATGACTAGGAAAATGCTGAGGAATTCTGACCCATTAAGTGACCGGACCAAACAGGTAATTTGGAACTATGTATGAGCACATTTTATTACTTAACCATTAAAAAAATCACATTTGAAATTTTCATATCAGTTTTGATCCTTTTGTTTTCTTCTTTTCATAAGAGACGGGAAATTGCAAAGACTGTCTTCTGCTTGGTGATTGTGTTTGCACTCTGCTGGTTTCCTCTATACCTCAGCAGAATTCTGAAAAAAACAATATATGATGAGAAAGATCCTAATAGATGTCAGCTTTTGAGGTAAGAATAGAAAAAAAAACATTATTGATTTAGTCTTTAGTTGGTCTGTACCACTTTATCTGATAATTTCTTGTTCTTTGTCTTCCTTTTTTTCAGTGTCTTTCTTATTCTGGACTATTTTGGCATTAATATGGCATCACTCAACTCGTGCATCAATCCAATTGCATTGTATGTTGTGAGCAAAAAATTCAAAAGATGCTTCAAGGTAAGATACAGTGAAATGCAGCTTTTGTTTTCTGTCACCTCTAACAAGGTATGGCACTGTTAAATAAATGTGATGGGGGTTGAAAACGCTGTGATGCATATTGAATGAACTTACTGTATGTGTCATTGACGACATATGGCGTCATGTCTATAAAGTGGTCAGACTGGAGTAAACCGTGACCGGAGGGGATAAGTGAAAATGGTCTGGAAAAACATTGTCAGGAATAAAACAGACAGTTGGCAATCTACCAGACAGTTTGTCAGTGAATCAGTCAGAGTAATGTCTTATGATGAGGAGGAGAAAACATCGCTGCGAGGCGATTTCCAAGGGAAATAATTTAAAAGCATTTTATCTTATTACCAGATCAAAAGAACACAACTGAAACATAGTTTGATTTGTTTTGGCTGTCACCAGAGTTTTGTAAACCAAGGTGAATTAAAATAACTACAGTTAGACTTCCCGTCTTTATATGGATTTTCTTCTTCACATGCATTTTTACTTTAAGACGCGGCATCTTCTTCTGCTTCTTCTTCAATAACCCAAAACTACAACACACAAAATGTTTCACTGCTTAGAAATCAAACACAATCACTCTTTATAATACTATCTCTTATCCCATATTACATGCGGCTTTCTCTTGTAAATCCTAATTTAAAGCCAAACATCACATGGATGATGTCACCCCACCTGAATTATACGACTTCTCTTCAACTAAACATGTTCTAATTTGCCCTTTTCTCCACGCACGGCAAATACGAAATGTGTGTTATCCTCTGAACAAACGCCTTTGTGTGTGTGGTCCTCCAGGCATGCCTGTGCAGTTGGCGTCTACCTCTTCAAGCTGTTACCCATGACGAGGCGCAGTCTGTTTTGAAGTCCAGAACGCAGGATCAAGCCTCAGAGCAACAACATCAAAGCTCTCAGTCACACGACCACACCTCTACCTGAGAAAAGCACCTTACTGGGCTACAAAACCCATATGGAACTGTGAAGATTCAGGATTGTGTGTACTCTTTTGTATTTCTTTATGTGTTGTGTACAGTATATATGGCTATCAAAGTATCTACCAAAGCCTCTCTCTCGGTAGCCCAGTGATGTTGACATGCTGTCCTAATTATATAAAGTACATGGTGAATACATGCAGCGCTGCCTTTTGTGCTGCTGTCGTCAGTTGAACATCTGCTTTGGCATGAGCAACCTAGAGTCAGACTGTTCAGACTATTTGGCCCCAGGGTTTGACTCACTCCTATCCATTACATCAGATTTTACCTCGTACCTATCCTGTATCATGCATCACCTTTCTCAAATCACTGTTTTGGGCACGATGTTAACCTGGCACCCATCAACAGAAATCTTGTCACGGCTTACCGCCTGCATATTATTTTGATTCTGTTTCTGGATTCTGGAAAGACACTGTGCCGCAGGAAACCAAGCAAATGGGAATTCAGAATTATTATGGTGGTTTTACAGGGCACGGTGTATTATTAGCACATAAATATGAGTGTGTTTTCATCTTTATTAAGTTTTCCATACACAGCGTGAGAGTTTATAGCTCTTCTTTCATTCTTGAACCTTGAGAAACATATCAAATTGGTGCCACGAGTAGATTCTGTCTCCACTGCTGAATGACTGATTGATGGTGTCCTATTTTTAATGCATTGTTAAATGTGTAATGCATGGAGACACTTTATAAAAGACCTGAGAGTGGGGAAGAAGGAAAACGAAGATGACAGAATGAGGTCAGGAGGAGAGAGGGATGGGAGGGGGGGAGAGATGAGCACCTGATAGGTCTTCCTGTCACAGGACAAGGCAAGCACAAATAGAGCGCTGTTCTTCCAGCTAATGTTGTATCAGTCGGCAAAACTGTCTTGATGCTGTACGCCGGCATGCCTATTAAAAGTTTTTTCTTGTCTAAGTAAAGCCCACACGTCTGAAGTATTTGTCAAGATTCAGTTGTTTATTTTAATAAGTGTGTGAATCCTTGGGATGTTTATACAGAGGAGAGGATTATTAAGAAGGTGACATTATTATATTCTCTGATGGTAATTAAGCTGAAGAGGTGAAGTACAGTGTGACTGAAATTAAACCTTCATGTACTACGTTCCCTTATTTTGAAGCGTGTCTTGTTAAAAAAAAAAAAAACACTTTTGCATTAATTGAAATTCTACTTTTCAATGAGGACGACAACATGACATACTTTTTTAACTTTGTGGTTTTTAATAAAACATATTGCATGTATTAAAGTGGCAGCCTAATTTTGTTGCATTTTCATATCGGTGTCATTGTACAAAGTATTTGTTGCTCTAATCGCTATTGGCACATCAAATAGAGTGCGAGGAAAAAACTGGTTCCACATCACATCACATCACATCAAGCCAGCTGGCTGTCATCTTTATGCATGTAATTGATTATCTTTGCTTTCCTCCACATATAAACACTTGATTAAAATGTGAACCAACGACGGTCAGGATCATTTTTGCTCACATTGTACGTTTAATCAAATTTATTCTATAGTTGTGTTGCAAAGAAAAATTTGAGCATCTGACTCGAAATCTGTTTGTTTGTGATTAGAGATGCCAAAAATATGTTTCAAGAGAACAGAGAAAGTAACATGTGTGCCTTTTCAGCCCACACAGTCACACTGCCTGCAAAGATACACACTCCTGCGCTTCTCTGTTCTCACATAAGAGAGACGACGGTGCCTCTGTGTCTCTGAGGCTTTGACAGTTGGATCCAACATCACTGGACAAGATGAGAGGGTTCAAAATGCTCATTTACCTCCATGCCAATTTGTGCTGTTTTGATCCAGCAGAACACGGGCATATAAATGTTTATGTGCATGTATATTTATCATTTGGAATCACTCCTGCTGGATGTTTCTTTCGGGCTTCTCCTTCTTATATTTTTATCTAACCATAGTATTCAGAATGCATTAAATGATGAATGTTTGATCCCATTCAGTGTTAAATATCCATCCCTAAATAAATTAACATTTTTTTCCCCCCTCTGCCTAATATTTAATGACTAAGGTCCAAAACCAATGATAGTTTACATGTGATTCCCTTAAGAAAAGTGAGTACATTTTCCTGCACACTATATTATTCCATTATCATTCCAAATTTGACAATATCATGAATTTGACAGGTGCCATATAAGCAGTGTATCCCATTTGGATATTTCTGAATTAGACCCTTTTTCCCACTGGAGCATTTTCCGATTAAGACATGTGGGATATACAAATACTATTTTGACTTTATGAGGATTCTTTGGACATGTATACAGAGGATTCAGAAAAATTATCCTAATTTGCACATTTTATTGCAGGTTGACACGTAGCCCTGTTTATAGTCAGCTCAAGTAAAGCCAAAAACCTCTTCGACAGAGATGGGGGCTCTAAAGAAATAGTCCACATTTGTGGTCCGGAAAGGCAAACACACCTACTGTTAAACGTCATGACAGAGGACATCAACAGGTTTATGGATATTATTGAAAAAATGACCTTTTCAAGACAGGAACAGAGAGTGAGGCTGAGTTCACTGGAAAACTGTGAAAAACACAATTTTTTAATTGGGTATATACGTATGGCTGCATGTAAACAGGAAAATTAGTGGAATATTCATTTTCAGTAGCCATATAAACAGCTTATTAGGGATGTTGGCTTCATAGACTTCTCAATGTAGCAAATATTTTCTTCCAGTAAGGTTTTATCATAGCTCTAAATAATATAGAGAAGAATGTGTCTGGAGCATAGGATTATGTTGAGGACCATGATTATGACACTTTCTCTTCTGATGGAAATGAGACCCCCAGTGTCTCAACCACCAGCCAACATACTATTGTCCAAAAATCAGTCATGGTCAGCATGCACAACACCTCAGCCAATGGATGAAGACCACAGAATGAAGACCAAAATGAAGATAAACTCGCTATTCTGTAAATAATTCATTGATTACTTGGTTTCTTTGTCTTTCTTTTCTTGAGGAAAAGGAGAATGAATTTCCTCCTGGGGTTTAATAAGGTTAATAAAGTTAATCTGTATCTGTATCACGGTTCCTCTCCTCTCTTGAATGACAGTGTAGATTAGTGCCGCCAGTGTCATCAAAAGGTTTCCAGACACCACACACACTGTTAACCACGTCCGAGGCAGAAAATCAGAAACCCAGTTCACAATTATTAACTTGAAATTGTCTTGTTTTTCCTTGTTTTTTTTTTCCTCCAAGTGTTATAAATAACAAAAATCATGTACTGAGAAAAGACATAATGGCATTAAAACACCAAAACATGTATCCAATTCTAGGTCAGTTAGTGATGTTATGATGATTTGCATATATTTCATTGTATTTTTTATGAGTAAAAGGGGGTGGGATGGTAGTGCTATTTACATATCTTCCAGAATAAACATCAGTTACATTTAACATAAATGATTTTTATTATAATGACTTTCTGGATAAAGGGGAAAAGATGTGAGTAAAAATATGAAAGTAACAGGGCGGGGGTGGGGCAGGGTAAACTGATATCAAGGGTCACAGGTTTACATACTGTAGCAGCTCACATTTTCAGACGTTCCTGTCAAAAAGTAATCTGCTTTAAATGTGTCTGAGCACTTTGGTGTTCGTGGTTAATGTAAATGTCAGCAGACAATAAACAAATAGTGCTGTACTATCATGTCCCCGTGCAGTAACAGCTCACAACTGCCAGATGACACTGACATAATCATGCTCCGGTATGCAGAGAGGGTGATGTCAGTGTCAACATCAGCAAGAGAGCGGGTGTCTGAGACCTTCTTCAGTAATCTCTGTACACACAGGCTCAGATGCGGCTCCCCACAGTGCTGCCCAGACTCCCCAGACTGTGGATTTAATTAAACACTGTGAAATTAATTAATCAGTGGGGTGGCAGGTAAAAGGACTTCTCACTGGAAATGCTCACACAACCAAGACAAGCATTTCATGTGCGCTGACAGTTATTAATTTGCTGTATGTTTTATTATAGTGTTTCTATATAGAGATGCTCAAATTTTGAGAGATTAAAAAGCTTGGCATGGGAAAAAAGTCATGCAAATTATCAAAATAACAGCTCCCGAAAATCAAAGTGTAAACCTGTGTTTGATCTGTTCTATCAATTAATTAAAAATTTCAGTTCTGTATAATAATGTGGTGCAAATTAGATGGAAATGAGATAAAATATTCATTTAGTTATCTGGGGAATCTGCCTAGAGGGCTTTTTAGTCTTCAGTCTGGCTCAAAATGCTGTCCATATGGCAATTATGTACAGTAGTGTTGCAGGAGAATTGGTCTGATGCCTACTGGCAGAGAGGAGCCTGCCTGTGACAAACTGCTGCTAGGATCTGATGTGAGTTGAGGGAGATAATGAGGCTGTTGTAAGCCTTAAGTATAGAGCCTGCCCCCGGGGTGGCATATCTAAGCGCTCAGGCTCCCTCATTGTTGCACGTGCTGCTGAGGATTAAAAACACATTTACTTTTTTCTTCATAAACTTTCTCAGTTCTTCCCACAACTCTTTGGACAACTTCGGCTTTCATGTGGGAAGCCTCTTGACATTGCTTTGTGGATGCGCTGTTTTTTCTTTTTTTTTTTTTTTTTTTTTACAGTTTGTAGATGTGAAGTCCTGATTTGATTCTGCTTTGAGGCTATCTATAGCTCTTTTTCAGCACCTCACCAGAGGGTGTCTACATTCTAGGGTACATCCCACGGTGACTGTAGTCATGACAAACGCATATCTTCATAGAAATGTTGATCTTATTAGCTTGGCTATTTAGAATAACTTCACTTACAGGATAAGAAAATTCTGATAGGATAGAAGGTTTATAATATATATTGTTGTTTTATACAGCATCTGTTCAGAGTCCCACGCCTGCTGTGTCATAAAGATAACTGCCCTCCTTTTGTAAGCAACTCTTGACATCCACCGCAGGCGGGAAGGCTCCTCCACACCGACTGTCACATGTACAGTGTACGGCTATGAAAACAATAGTGTGAATTCCAGCTCTGTGTCCAATTTAGACCTACACCACACTATAGGTTTTTTGAGTGAAGCAAGGACACCATGCAACCAAGTGCAATACACAGAGAGAAAAAAAATTCCCTGCAGAGTGTGCAGAGTAATTGAGTCACCCTGGAGAATTGCTATAATGTTCCATAACATAGACAGTGTAATTTACTGAATGCAGGCATGTCTATGGACAATGTTTACTGGTTTAACTGAAACAAACGAGACAGACTCCCTCATACAATACCAGTGCGCATTTAATTAATGACCATTTGGGACTTGCATTCTAAATAAGAGGGAGGCTGGAGAGAGAGAGAAAGAGAGAGAGAGTGAGAGAGAGAGTGAGAGAGTCAAGCAGACCCTCCAGCCAATGGCAAGGAAACTTCAGAGAGACCTGCAAATGGCAGGCAGAGTCAGACTACCGGGCAGAGCTGCAAGTGGTCACTCAACCGTGGGATTAAAAAGCATTTAAGCCTTGTACCAGTGCCCCCCCCCCTCCCATCCAGCCATGTTATTCCTGACCGTTCAGGAGAAAAGAAGAGAGAAATCTGAGGTGCCTTGGTTGTTACAGCCAACGCAAAACTGTGCATTACAGGTTTTTCACAACGCCAGCATCTATAAATGTATTGCAGTGCTTTCTTGCAGAAAAACATAATGAGCTAGCCTAAAAGGGTTTCTATGTTCTGGTTAAGGTGCAAAATGGACTGTCACTACTGTTTATTTCATTCATGTCTGGATGTAATGGAAAACATGCAATCAAATGTAGGACACGATTACTAGAGTGGTTCACTTCACACTTCTATTCACACTTCTAATGCCTCTTGGGCAACAACAGGCAAATTTATGACAAGCTATTGACATATTTATAGGGAGCCTTAGTGAATGCATTGACTTGATTAGTACAAATCTATTCCATATAATAAATCAGCAGCTTAGGTATCCCAAAGGTGCTGTGCTGTGTGTCGATGTCAAGGGGATATTGGAAAAAGCCTTTTCATTTAGTGGCCACCAGAGTACCGCAGCACACTGCTTGCCTATACTTGTTTTGATGGGCAATGATGAAAGCGCAGGTGGATGCGAGAAAACACCCCTCCTTGGTGTCTGTGGACTCCTCGTCTGTGGTTTCCTATTAGCACAGGAGTGGAGGTTTGCAGTCTGTCTGCTGGGCACAGTGGGTCAGTGCTCACAAAGCTCTGTTTGTTCCCTGGCCTGCAGGGCTCCCAGGGTAAGCTTGGCTCCAGAGGGGAGACAAACAAAAAGGCACCACTGTCTCATACACCGAAGCTGCTCTCCAACACATTAAATTTTTTTTCTCAACGGGGGTACATTTCTCTTCTTAGCACAGGAATGGCAAAAGGAAACAAGTTTTTTAGAAACAGGGCCTGAGGATAACAAAACTGCTGTTGTTCTGAGCTATGTATTTTTTTGGTTTAAATGCCATTTTGAGTTGTTGCTTGTGGTGGTGTGTTTTTTTTGCTTTCTTTTTGCTTTGTGTTTTTCATCTCCTTTTGTCTAGCTTAGACTCAGAGCTCTTTGTCTTGTGCTGCTGTATCAACATATTCTAAAGTGAAACCCAAGGAAACTGCCAACAGCAACAGGCAGATAACAGGTCATATGTAAATTTCAGCTGCAGTTAGTCAATGTACAGATTATACAGTAGTTCTATTAGGTTTTACATGATGCAAATAAGATACAAAAACTGTCTCAATTAATTCATAATTTCCTGGTGTTTCTTATGTTCCTTCTACCAGCCCGTGACTTTTAAAGATGAAATAATGTTCAGGATGGTCTTACAGCTGCTGTCAGGTCAGACATTCTCTGTTGTGCTGCAATCTGCAGTCCAAGTATAACTCCATTATTGAGGGGACTTTAAAATGGGAGCTGTGTGACACACAGCGGGATGATTTAGTTTAATGACCATAGCAGTGACAGCGCTGTGATGGAAATTGGACTCCCCCTGCAAATTTACATCACTTGAGGGTACTTGGGGCTCTTTTAGCGGCTGCACTCCAGAGCACGAGCCATCAGGAGGTCCTGGATATGTCATGCTTGTCACCTTCCTTTAAGTGCATCTGCAGACGTGGGAGAGGGATTAATATTATATAGCCTACGGAAGCACAGAGGCCGTCTTATCAGCACTGCAGATGTGATAAGCACCTCTACCCCCATGAAAACCAGGAAAGATCTCCAAGCAAAGAGACAAGCATCTCTTTGTGTTGGTTTCTCACACTGCTTCTGTTTCAATGTCGCTTTAGTGGCAGATATGGTGCAATTTCACATCTGTTGTAATTTGATGTGCTTGGATCACCCTCTGTGAAATCATCTTGATCGCAACACGACTCCTTTCAATTATTTGGAAAGTAGGCATATGTCTTTCGAGATAGTAATCTGATTTCTCTTGATTTTGAAGTATTCAGAATAACCTAGACCGCAAACCTTTCTTTGTTCTTACCATACACGAGCTATTCATTTCATTGAAGAAATGCTGATTTATTTGTTTATTTATTTAATAAAAATGTCACTTTTAGGGAAATGTGTTCCGTCATTGCCATGACACTCATCTCACATTAGTTCACATCAATGCAGATGTCACTGTGCACAAATTGCATTGCCCTCAAACTCATTCAGAGCTGTGAATGGAAGTTTGTGCTACCATTGCTGTCACTTCAGTTTTATCAGGAAAGCACCCAGTGGAACCATGAAAACAACATGTGACACAAAAAACCTCTACATCAAAGCCAGCATATACTGTAATTAGAATTTATTGAAGCTGTTCAGTCAAAAAGGTACATGATCTGCTGAGCCTCTGGATTCGTTCCATAACTTCCACAGTACAGTGCATTAAGCCACAGTATTATGCAAAAATATGTGTGTTCGGTTGTAAATCTGTTGCTACAAAGAGGAATATGGAATTTATACGCTCTTGTCATACAGTATATTAAACTGTAGTAACATGCATACAAAGTAAAAGCACCTGTTTATATATAAGAAAGGATTCATAGTCATTTATTCATCACAATCTGCATCATGCTAACATGAAGTACTGTCTGGCAGAATTTACAATCCAATTTAGAGAATAAATATATTCATATATATCAGCATAGAGGCTCTAAATGTTGAAAATGTCCCTGTGGAATTTATTTATTTTTTTTATTAACTGAAGGTTTTCTTACACAATACCTAAAATGCGTGCCACCCACCAGCGACAAGGCAAAATAACCCTACAAGCCACCTGACACCCTCTGTAGTTGTAAGGCCAAGGCCAGTGGCCACGGAGAGGCTCACATATTCTCTGACAGTGAGTGTAACTGCGTTGGCAGTCTGAGCAGCAGATCCCCTGGTGGTCTAGCATGGTGTCAAAGTTCATAGCTCCTTCCTCTCTGGCCCCTCCACCGCGCTGCAGTTTGAAAGCAATGGTAATTTAGTAGAGCAATCTTTTCTAAATCTAAACTCATTTGCAATTCTAATGTTTTAAAAACTTCTCTATCTCGCAAACATACGATTCCAGTTCTCTTAGACAACATGAATTTTTAAAACCAGTGGGAATATTGGAGTTCAGTTCCTAAGTTCATGGGCACCGAATGGCAGCTGCCACCCGGTGACCTGTAATTATGACAGTTAATATGACACCTACTCAGCGGATACAGCACCGACAGTCGACAGAGGCACGGAATTCAGGTTAAAGAGTTTATGATGTTACTTTAAGGGTTGCTTTAGGGCTTAGAACTAGATGGTTACTCAACTATTTAACATCTCTGATACGTGTTTGTCATAAACAGTGCTGTTAATGAAGCCATACTCACATGATAGGGGTTTTCAGGATTGAACGCTGACCCCTCACTAGACTGCGCCCCATCCCCATCTTCCACAACTCTGGAGATTTCATCCTCTGTGTCACTTGCCGAGTCCCTCTCCTCAGCAGCTGCCTCAGACTCATGCATGTTAAACTGCCGTTTGGCTCTCTGTGTGTCTCTCTTTCTCCTCTCCCCATCTGTTACGGGATCCACAAGAGGCATGGGTATTGGGTCAACATTCACAAGACACCATACATGTCCTTTGAGCTCAATCCTACATAGCTGAGACCGTCTCAGATGTCCTGAATTATTAAATTGGCAGCAGTGATATCAACCAGTCTTGCATATTTCAAGATCATTCTTTTTTAATACAAGAAAGCAGCCTTTTTTTGGTGTACAGCTCTAAATGCAGTGTATGTTCAAGATGTTCAAGTGTTTCGCCAACTTCTTAAACAAGATTTTCAGTGTTACAAGTGTGTCGGCAGATAACCGGGGCAATCGCAGAACCGACTTAACCATATAGAAATGTACTGTAATTCAAATGGAGCTATGTTCAATATAAATCCAGTTTTCTGCACCAGCTTTCCTGACCTTTAGGACGGATAGGTTGGAGCCAGTAAATGGGAAGTTCCCCGCAAAGGCCGATAATTTTATTGCTCAGGAAATTGGTGTCCTTCAGTGGCTGCTCAGCGGAAACCCATATGATGAAGTCCTCATCAAATCTCACAGGCATGATTTCATCTGTCTGGCAGGGTGGGGAAGAAAAAAAGTATACTTCCCTTGAATTACTCATGGAAAAAAATACATTATGGTGTTAAGAGAAAAGCAAAAGATAAGAGGAGTGTGACGCATTGTGAATCAGGTGGTGTGTGTACGTACCGGGTCAGACATCGTCAGCTCTTTGTTGTTCGTTCCCATGTGTGGAAGGATAGCTTTGATTTGGGATTTTATATAGCACTTGTCTCCTCCAAAGAAACGGATCCCGGTTATTCCCTGCACCAAATCACAGAGATGCCATGTTTACACTCACAGCTTTGCTACTTTGCTAAGCACACAGTAAGTCTCAGCAGAACGACATCAGGAAAAGAGAACAAGGACAAACTCACTCACACTTTCAAAGTCATGGATCTCCACAGCTTCCTCATCTCCACTCACTGTTTTAAAACTCTCCAGGTTATTGTCAGAATCAATTGCCATAGATCCCTCCCTCAGCTCCCCATTGATGTTCATACTATAACGAACATTATAAACCTGGTGGCAGGCAAAAGCATCAAATTAAAATGATTGATTAGTTTAGTTATGCAAATCACACTGTAGCAAAAACATAATAGATGGAGGAAAAACACTTGCAAAGGTAAGCCCATCAGGACACAAATAAACATTACAGACTCTGTTGAAGACTAAAAGAACTATCATCTATCTATTTAGTGTTACAGATAACATCAAACATACATTTTCACACTGGTGATAATTACAGTGATATACAATTAGAATATTTTGCTGTAATCAACATATTTATCGCTTCTGGAAGTTTCAAGAAGACACAGTTATACCCGATGACTGACTTTACCTTTCATTGTGCACTAAAAGCATGTAAAGCTTGCTACACCTATTGTTATCTGTTATCTGTTGCAGAAGCAGAGCCACAGTCAGTTGACACTCACATTTTTCTCAGTCACCTTCCACAGGTACAAAGCAGCCATGGATGCACACAACATTAGCACCGCACCAACGATCAGAGCCACAGCCCCAAATCTGAGAAAGTGAGTAGAGGTCGATGTGGCGGCGGATGCACTTTGTACCTTTAGAGAGTTTAGATGAATCAAAGTAAAAGCATATACACATTGAATTATTACCAGGAAAATTGTGGCATTTCTTGAAACACCAAAAGTTCCCTGTCTAATTTGCATGTCATGGTTGTCAATTATATCTCTAAATTGCAAACTTACTAAGTCGGTCTTACCGGAGGCATGCAGTGTTCAAAACATCGAGATCCATGAGTGGTATTTTGGACTTTTTCCATAGTCCCTCTCATGATATTCTTTATAATTCCTCCTCCAATACTGATGCTTCTCTTTTAAGATTCAGGTTATCCTCCAGAGGGATATTTGACACTTAACTGTGAATGACGTACAGATGATGTAATTCTCTTGGCCAAATTCTTCATCTGGACGTTACCTGTAGGTCTATAAAGCAAGCTGGCACCAAAGGGATGAAAGAATTTTGAGATCAAGTCATGTCATTTTTCACAGGCAGCGATGCAGCGGCTGATGCAAATTAGTTTTCTGACCTTATCTCATGAAAACACTGAAGGAGATAAACGTATAATAAAAGTCGTCGATGCTTTCAAAGAATACCTTATCATCTAAACTCTTGATGCCAATTACGATGACTTGCGCGAATTTACGTGTGTCATTGCATTTCCGCTTTACTGGTTCTGAATTAATAGAACTGAACAGACTGCACTGTTTAATGTCAAACCTGTGTGCAGAAATGGTTCTTTGTTGTTTCATTATCTAAAAGAACAAAGTATTCTTCAGTATTTTCTCAGTGCTAGAGGATGTGGCTTAATTGCGGTAGCATACACTCACAGAGACACATACAAAATATCCTTTCCTTAATTTTATGATTTGGCAGAAGGTGGAAAGGTACTCTCTTGGTCAAGGTTACTCGGTCTGTATCATAACTTAAAAAGAAAAAAAACAGTAATAAAATTGATTCAAATGTACTATGGTGCTGTTGCTTAGAAACAGATTGAACTGCATTTTTTGGATAATTGGCAGGCTGCAAGGCAATCAGAAAGGTGAGGAGAGTCTTTAACCTTAGAGGAAAAAAAAACAAGCAGCAGAGTTAACTACTTTGTGTACCATGAAAAGAATATGCCATTTTCTTATGCTTGTTATGAATTTAGCAGTGGTCATAGGAAGACTTAATTTTATTTCTTGCAGCTTATGAGCATTTACAGCAAATGAAACGCATTCAGTTTGCTAAATGAGGTTATTGTTGTATTCTTTGTGAGTATTTTCTGTGAACAATGGGTTGTCAACATTTGAGCCGTCAGCCGAGATAGCTACTTATTTAAAACTGCTCTTTACAGCAATGATCATTTTGCTTTTAACAGTTTATTTGTGCAACAATGTGACAAAATCTCTCACAAACATGGTACTCTTTTCAACTGATTGTTTTCCACAGCAGAGAGGGCCCCCTTTAGCCTAAAAGTCCATACATCATGCCCCTTAAATATTAACACATGCTCTTGAAAATTCATAATAAAATTCTTCTTTACATTGAGTCATTATGAAAAATATATTATTAATGTACAAAATCTTGCATATTACACATGATACAATGAACAGTCTTATATGAGCCAAAAGACAAATGACATACTACAAAATACTGCAACAATCCAACATGGAGTCAGTTAAGATAAAAGAACTGTACAGTATAAAGACAAAATCATTTCTGATGACTTTTGGAGCTTCCATAATGCTTTTTTTTTTTTTTTAAGAGTTTGTATACTCCGGGATAGATATCTCATCTGTTTCTTGTATTCTTGCCGGTGTTGGTGGACCAACAAGAATATAATCAAATTCCTGGTGTTGAACTTTTTCATACACGCTTTGGAGGCCGTTGGTTTTGGGTAAATGAACTGGGTAGTAGTTTTCCCTTCGGGTATCCCGGGGAAGCGAAGCTGTCTTGGAGAACGTTGACAGATGTGGTGCAGAGGCCAGACTCGTGTTGGGCCTTGTTGCTGAAGGGCTCCAGCATCGGTCAGAATGGCCCAGAACTTTGCACTCGCTTGTACAAGCCCAGAGACCTGTAGAAACAGAAGTCAGGATGAAATATGAATGCATTTCCTAAAATGGTGGAAGACTATTAATATTATACTAGTAGAAGAATGTGGAAAGACTGTAATAAATTCAGCTGCACTATATAATTGCAAAAGTGTCTTGTTGTAGTGTTATTCCATACAGCTTATGAAAAAAATGCAAACATAGAAAACAAAAGGAACACATGTTACTGCACAGATGTAATTTCATGTGTGCTATCTTATTTGTTTTCAGTTTCTATTGTTTTTGTGACACTTACTGTTCGTTGGCGGTGATTCTTTCTTGTGTACGTCTCCACTGATGTCAGAATCACTGTCATTGAAGTCACTGTCCCCTTTTCCACTGTCCTTGCCGCTAATGTGAGGATCTCTTGCTGAGATTGTCGTGAATGAATTACCCTTCCATATCGTTATTGGCCTGACCGTTTCTTTTCCATATCCTGGCAGTGTGGAGTAACCCTGCAAATACACAAACACAATAAAACTTTTAGCAAGGAAACAAGAGACAACAAAGTCAGAGAGTGATAAACTTGAAATATTTCTGAACCAGAATTACTTACCTTTAATTTGCCCTCCATCACCCTGCTGTTAGACTCAAAGATGCCTGCTGTCTGCCTGCCATCCTCACAGCCTGTCTCTGTTGTGTTGCTGCTAGCCAATGGCGATTTCTCTGGAAATGGATGGGCATCAAACACTTTGCCTTTGTGGTTGGCAATCAATGAATCAATATGACCACTTTCCACTTTTTCCACATTTGGTACATCTTCTTTTTCATCGTATCCCCCCTCCCTCGGCTCTTTTTTCCGGCGACTGCAAATGGTTGTGATGAGAATGATAGCCAGCAGGAGGACAGAGCAGCTCCCTGCCAGGACAATGATTATGGCTATGGACATGTCCCATTCAAAGAACTCCTCATTGCCATTTTGAGCCAAGGACGGCATACTGGGTAGAGTCCCCTCTATGAAACTGAGGTGGATAATGGCTGTGGAAGTGAGCGCAGGGAATCCATTGTCACTGACTGACACTGTGACTTTGACATTGTCTGTGAGATCATACGTCAGCTGCCGACTCACATGCACTTTCCCTGTGTCTTTGTTAATAGAGAAACCCAGGTGTCCCCCCTCGGTGATTTTGTAGGACAGCTGTGCATTTATGCCTTCATCAGCATCTGTGGCCTTTATCTGGGTTACCACATAACCTGCAGGTGCATCTTTGGGCAGGAAAACCTCAGCAGATCCCTTGTAAAGTGGTGGCTCTATGATAGAAGGTTGGTTGTCATTTTGATCAACTATTTTTAGTCTGATGACAGCAGTGCTCTGGAGCTGTGGTGACCCCCCATCACTTGCTTTTATATGTATGTCTAGCTGTTTCATGACTTCATAGTTAAAACTTCTTAGCGCATATATAGAGCCAGACACTGAATTGAGCGACACAAACGTGTTGACTGGGGAGCCCATAATAACACTGTCCACAAGTCTGTAAGTTATTTTTCCATTAATACCCAGATCCGCGTCAGTGGCCTCAACTGTGGTTATAAAAGCGCCGGGGGCGTTGTTTTCCACCACGGAAACTTCATAAATGGCTTTACTAAAGTGAGGGGCGTTGTCATTCTCGTCGGTGAGTCTAATTGTGTATTGAGTGATCTTTCTCAGCGGAGGTGACCCAAAATCCTCAGCCATAACCGTTAAGTTATACTCACTAATCCTTTCCCTGTCTAGTACTGCTGCTGTAACTATCATGTAACTGTCCTCGTAAGCCTGGCGGAGTTTGAAGTGGTCGTGTCCGTATAATGTGCAGTGGACTTGGCTGTTAACACCCGAGTCTCTGTCCAAGGTGCTGATCAGCGCCACCAGACTGTCCTTGTCTGCCGCCTCGCTGATGTATGCAATGCCCGTCGTGATGGAGGTCATCGGGGTGATACTGATTTCTGGGGCATTGTCATTAACATCAGTGACGTGAATGATGATTTTACACACGGAGGGGGTCGGGTTGGGTCCCAGATCAGTCGCCTGTACATCTAGCTCATAAGTGCTTTTGTCCTCAAAATCCACAGGGCTCTTAAGTGTCAAGTGCCCAGATTTATTATCCACTCGGAAAAGTTCTCGGATCTCAAGAGAAACCTGTTTTCCGAATCCATATATGACCTCTCCGTTTAGACCCTCATCAGCATCAACTGCGTTCAAGTCCAGTATAACTGTGCCCACCGGTGCGTCCTCCGGCAGGCTGACTGAGAAACTGTTCTGGTCAAAAACGGGACTATTGTCATTGAAGTCAGTTACTTTAATAGTTATTTTTGCTGACCCCGATCTGCGAGGGTTGCCTCCGTCTGTGGCGACCAGGTCTACAGTGTATGAAGACTGAGTCTCCCTGTCTAGCTCTTTCATTAGCACCAATTCCGCATATTTAACCCCATCCGCTCTCAGGAGCACATCAATGGTAAAATGACTGTTGACAGAAATTTGATAGCTTTGGATGTAGTTTGACCCGACATCAGCATCCACAGCTGGGTCTAAAGGAATACGGGACCCAAGGGCTGCATTCTCTGAGATCTCCACTATAGATTCCTTGTTTGGAAACTCCGGGGAGTTGTCATTGATGTCCTTTATTTCCACCTCAACGTGAATCAATTTGTACCGATCTTTTGAAAAATTTACCACATCAAAAGTAATGAGACACTGTGGAGTGTGTCTGCAGATTCTTTCCCTGTCAATTCGTTCCCCGACAGTGAGTTCCCCGTCGCTTTCTCTTACCCTGATGAATGAATCATTGAATTGTTTCATCATCCTGAAATTGGTCTTGGAGGAATGAGACAGACTCAAGGACATGTCCTTGGCAAGGTTTCCGATGACTGTACCAGGTGCGTCCTCCTCATTGGTCTGGTATCGTATAGTATTTCCATCAGACTCAGCCACTGAGACAAAGAAAAATTGATGGATGAAAATAATAAAAATCCACCGATGCAAATAAGTTATAAATTTGACTCCTATCATCTTCGTAGCAGTCTTCCCTTCGGTAAGCAGCCTCATCCTTTCTGAACAGATAAGCCCGGTTCACCTCTGGACTGAGCTCTCCATACAGCAGCCCGTTTTAATGAACTGAACTGTGCTCAAAGTGAAAGTTACTTGCTCCTTGCGCGCAGCCAGTCAGATACGCTTGTTGCCTCGCCTTCAACACAGCTCAAAATTCTGCAGTGGCGGGGTTTATACAGCTCCTCATGCTAATGAGAAGAAGTGTGACCAATCCCTCGCTTTAGAATTAAAAATACCCCCTCATGAAAAACCTCTAAGCCTGTTTTTAGAGTGCACATTGAAGGAAGTTGCAGAATAGAAAAAAAGCAGAAAGATGTGCCATTGCTTAGAGATAGTTCCTGCACTGCTTATCATCTTACTACAGCTATTACAGAGTGGAGGTTTTACTCAGTAAACGTCTATTTATTTATTTTTTTCTTTTGAGTTCGGCAATTGCGCGTGGATATTTTTCCGTGCGCGCGTCTTTGCGTGTTTACGCGCTTGTAAAGGCAGCTCGATTGTTTCTGGCGAGAAAGGCTTTGTTCAGGCGCCGCTTATTTGAGAACAACTTAATTATCTGGTGACAAGCTCTCCTGATGCATCCACAGCCCATCCGAGAGGGCAGTGGCGCTACCCCTCTCCTCATACGGCATGCGGGTTATTTCGGGTAAAATGGTAAACGGGCAAAATATGAGCCACAGAGAGTCCTGTGAGTTTCAAGTAAAAAAAAAATAAATATATATATATATATAGACACAGACATAAAAAGGAACTGAGTAAATGGATATTATGAAGAATTTGAATCTTCTTAATCTGTGAAAATTACTGTAGAATCCCTCTTCTCAAGGGATCATATTCTGTGCAACATCTCAGATCACCTACATATGTTGAGAATGATGTATTCACCATAATCACCTCAGGATGTCCAACAGGAATCACAGCCAAACGCATACAGACTCATCATACTGTGTATTTATAAGGACCAATCCCTCAGCTCGCCAGCAAAATCTTAACTGGGCAGCATTCAAGGGTATTTCAGACAAACACAGCATCCAAATATCCCACTGCAGACTGGGGAGGGGGTCCTGTTTTTGATATGACAATCTCCCTGAATACAAAGAGAGGTCCAGGAACACTTTTTTTTTTTTTTCTGTGTTTGATCTGGACAAACTGCAGAGAGCTCTGACCTCAACCTAGTCAAACACCCTCAGGATAAACCAGGACGCTATCTTGAGCCAAGCCTTATCACCAAACATGAGTAACAGATGTCACTAATGCTCTAGTGGTTGGAATGAGAGAAAACCTCAAGCCAGGTTTTCTAAATCTTATGGAAAACTTTCACAAAAGATTGAGGGCTGTTGGACCTGCATATAGTTTTGGACTGGGATTATCACCTCTCGCACATGTCAGAGTGTAAGGGCGCATGCCTAAGACCACGCATAACAATCCATAAACAAAGGAGAACTATAATCAAAGAGCACATCCATTCCATCAAAAACAAACCCCAGTGCACAGCATTTGCATTGATCGCAGGACTATTTGGTTCCAGATATGTTGTTGTTATTGTGAGATGCTGATAAACAAGTCGAGCCTTATTAAGAGAATTCTGAATTCTAAATGCTCAAAATATGATAGATTTAATTGGATGTATGAACATTTTGTGGTTACACTGGAGGAGGGGGAGAAAAAAAATCAAAGATCTAAACAAGAATCTGATTTCATTTCTACCAAATATTTGTAAGCATATGAGCTTGTTTTTTTTTCCTTTAAGCTGCCCTGCTAAACCTTGGCTGGAGCTTATTAGATTTGATGGAGTGATTTTTTAATAGTATAAATTACTGTTATTATTATACTTTGCACTCTTTGCACGCTTGAGGTTCCAAACAAGGCACAGACGATATATGATTTTGACAGTTATTGAGAAAGTAACATCTCAGCTTTTGCTTCATATTTATCTCTCACTTCTTATTTCTAAGTTCTCCATCCACAGCGCTGCTTAATAGGAGGTGGAAGAGAGTGGATGAATATAACAGCTTGTGTCTATATTTCTCAGAATGATTCATTAGTCAGCCATAGAGTCCACAGCGTGCTGTAGTTGAAGCACTAACAATAATTTGAATCAATAGCACTAACAATCGCAATAATTATCTGCAACACTGTGAAAAGCCCACAGAGACATATTGTAATGGAACAGGCTGCAGTAAACAACAAAGGTAGGTGGGGAATTTTACAGTATAAGCTTTACAGCTAATGGAGAGACCCACTGTGACAAAATGTATTTGTTTCATAAAGCAGAGGTTATCACACTGGGGAATAAACTGTGTTTTGATTCTGCTGTTCAGTGAGATTATGTATTAAATTTTTCAGAGTACAAATAATAATTAACTTTTCTAATCCTCTAATCAGATTCTCACCACAGATGAAATAGTTTTCAAGAGTACTCTCATAAAATGTAGTCAGCTCAAATTATCCTTGCAAAAATAATAATATCCAAATTGACTTAAAAGCAATGACCTGTATCAAGCCTCCCAACTGCAAAATGTGTTCTTATATGCTCTACTTCTGAATGAGATACAATGTAGTTAATTTCAGTGATCAGAATGTGTTCAACCCTAAGCAACAACATGTATTTGAAGAGCATTCATTCAGGTTTCCCATTGAAACCCTTAGAATGTCATCACCTATTCTTGACTGATTGTATAAGCGACATTTCACTGGAAAATAACAAGGGGAACCTTTGAGTGTGGAATGTGTTATACAATCTGTTTATGGTTCAAGCACAAGGTTTTGTGTCTGTCAGTTCTTTACAGTGTTTCTGTGAAATTCTGAATTCACAACTGGGCCCATGTGGTTGTTTGATGTTGTCTTTCTAAATTTGGATGCACTCCACTGGGAATGAAATTGAGAAAAATGGTGAAGCGAACCCCCACACTCAGGGGATTTCATGTGGGTATGAGCATACTGTCTGGATGAGGTTTACTGGAAATGTTAAAGTTAAAATAAAACTTCACTAATCAATGTTTTTGTGTGATGATGCGTTGTTTGACAGGTGTTGCTAGTAAAACCACCTGAGCATTTTCACTTGACTCTGCAGTTCGCCTCAGCTCTGTGGAGCATTTGGTTTTACAGTCTGTAAGTTTCACCAGCTGTCCAGCTGTAGAACGCAGCTGCTTTAAATGAAAAAACTCTGATAAAACCTACCTGGTCAGCAGAAAAAACTGTGAACAGGAGCTTCTTCTTACTGAACACATATTGTATTGCATTTAGCAGCTTAAAATGCAAGATGTTGGACCAAACAGGACTCTAAAGCAAAACAAAATTAGATGCACATTCATCAGGTGGAAACAAATCAGCTCCAAACTATGCAATTATATCTTCCATCCTGAATAATTGCACTATGCTGTGAATATAGTCAAACAAATTACATGTACCAGACATTAATTCCTTGACAACATGTGGATTTATGTTTCTCTACTTGTGTTGGAGTGGATACAATTTCATTGGCAAAACTGTCAGTTCTGTTGAATACTGATGGAGTATAAAAAGGTCTTCTATCAAAAGAAAGGAACAAATTAACAATGAGAATAAACACCAAATCTGAAGCAACTATCTTCAAAACTGAGGTCAGAACATCTGTCAAATATGGTTAATTTAGACTTGAAATGAAAAATATGCTCTCAGTTCTAAATCTTTTTTGTTTTTGTAGCTTTAGCTTCACCACCTTAGCTTTAAAGCTGCCTTCATTCCTGATAAAAATCACAAAAATAATCTCCCCATGGTGAAAAATCTTTAAAAACAATTCTGAACCTTTATCCAGATTAGGATAGGATTAGGACCTTCTAGTCAAAATATGGCATCGGTGCAAAAGTTATTGAGTGACAGATACAGTCAGACAAATGCAATAGCAATGAATGCAGAATGCACCCCATTTGTAGAGCTGTGGCTACATTTATAATAAAATGCAAAAAACAAAAAAGCAAACAAACAAACAAAAAAAAACTAAAACAGAACAAAAACAAGTGGTGCCAGGCACAACAAACCCCGCCCCTCGAACTTATTGTAGCTTACTTTGGCATCAATCCAGCTGATGTCACCATGTCTATGTGTGTGCTGATGTCAGCGTATCAATTGCCTCTATTTATGTGCCAAGTTTGAAGTAAATTGAAACAAAACTGATGTTTTTATAGAAATTTGAAATTTCTTTCCCATTATAAGTAAGTAGAGAAAAAAAAAAAGATTTTAAAAATTCATGAAAAATTTAAACTTTGACCTACTTTTCTCAAAATGCAATCACATCTATTCTGACTCACTGGCAATCTATAAACCCAATTTGGTATAAATTAAACCAATAGTTTTGCTGCTAAAGTGTTAAACAAACAAAGAGACAAACCGAACCTAAAACAATAGCCCCCGCCTCCCCTTCTGGGGCTGGGGTAAAATCTGTGAACTATTAATTTATCTGAATCTGAAGGTATTCAACATTGTAACTGAATTTTGTAAATGTAAATAACAGAAATGTAAAGTGATGTAAAATTTGATGCTTGCAGCTACATGTGACCTGTGACACCACCTTGCAATCATGATCATATACCTATGTTGGTTTAGGAAAACTGGTTGTCACTAAACACAGTCTATGAGATCCAGAAATGCAACATAAAACTGTATTCGACAAAGAGGAGCTCTATGTCACCTTGATGAGGTGACATTTCCATTGTCCATTTTTCAGGAAAAGTGGACCCTGAAATTTAAGTAAGATACAACAGAGAGTGAAAGTTGCAAAAGTAGCATCTGTGATGGTCTGGGGGCACATTAGTGTCCATAGCATCACTGACCTGAATACAGTATATGTGAAAGTACCACTGATGCAAAGGAATATTTTGGAATTTTAGGTGACGTATGCTGCCAAAACATTGACATTTTTCCCATGATGTCTGTGTTTATTTCAGCCGAACCATGCCAGACCTCATTCTGCATGACTTCCAACAGTCTGGCTTTGTAGTCTCAGAGTACATGTGTTAGACTGTCCTGCCTGCAGTCCACATCTGTCTCCTATTGAAAATGTATGAACATCATAAATAGAAGGATCACACAACGGGGTTCATGGACTATTGAGCAGATGGAGTCTTGTAAACAGCAAGAAGGGGCAAAAATTTGACTCAAAGAATTACAGCAAATACAACAATTAATATCATCATTTCCCAAGCAATTAAAAAGTGTAATAAAAAGGAAAGGAACACAGTGGTGTTTTTCAGCCATCAAAATCTAAATTTTCTTATAGTAATAATATATAATCAGTCGGTTAAAATAGATTGAATTAATCAATTGGAGATGCTAGTTTTAATTATATGCTAGAAAATATCACAACTTCCTGTCACAAAAAAAAACAAAAAACAATATGTTGATTCTTTTCAAAAGGTGTGAGTTTATGTAAGCATAAGTTTTTACCCATATGTTTTCTGTGAACTTTATAAAACAGTGACAGTATTCGGCTTCAGGTAAAAACTCGACTCTCCTTTGTTGGTTCAAGTTGTTGTTCTGTTGACTGTAATGGTGCAGTAGCTATCTAACTGTCTTAATCAAAATATAGAAATGGATAAACAAACCTGCACTGTATAGCTTCCCCAGGGATGTCATAATTTCAAAGCTGAAGTAGGCTAGTAAAATAACAAACTGTGTGCTTTGTGTGCAGCGAAGAAAAAGATGGAAACCACTGTGAGAGGTTCACATTTTCTCTTCTTTCACCTCAATTTATCGCCACTTGATATGTAGGTTGATTTCTACTTTAATGAGAGCAGAGGTGATCATAGATTCAGCACGGGTAATTCTCATTGGATTACATTAAACCAGGTCAAATGGCTGCGGTGATAGATGGATTATTAGACAACAATATAGCATTAGGTTGAACTGGGGCACGGAGATGTTTATGTAAACATGATTAGGCTACTAAATGCTTGCTTTTTGATGCTAAAGGTTATCTAGCAGATGGTTGGTTTTCATTGTTGTGCACACACCTGCATTTACATATTATGTGTAAGCTTATTGTGTTTAGTCATCTTCTTTTGCATATTTTTTGGGTGATATGTTTCCTTCTGCAAGACAGAAACACAAATGACAGACAAGATATAAGACAAACTTTTATTTATGGAAAATAAAACACATGTCTATAGGTGGATTGAAGGTCAGAGTCGAAGTCCACACAATGCAGTACAACACAATCTGATAAAATTAGCTCCTGGGCTGACACTCCTCCTTAATGTGTGTGATAAGGGGGCGACTTGTCTGGTAATCTAAACACAAAAATGCACAGAATGGTTTTTGCAGTGATAGATCTATTGTTCCTTATGACCTGGCAGAGTTTCAGGCTACATGGATATTTTAGTTTCAGATAAGCAGAGCTCTACAGTTAGATGTGATAAAAGCAGAGAGCAGAATTTGATACTTGGAAAAAAAGAAATCCCCTTTCTAATACAAGGTCGTGTCAACAAAAAGATTTCATACTGCATCCCAGGCACTGACTTCAAGTGGCAATTATATTTATATTTACACAGAAAGTAACTTACTCTCACAATCATCAGTCATTAAAAATGTCTGCATGATGCTGATGGAAAATTATGATAGCATTTTCGTGATTAATGTTATATAATTGTGTCAAGTGAAGCTATTTCCATTAAAAAGTTACTCGCCAATTATTCACAGCCTCAAACAGATTCACTAAGAAAGTGAAGGAAGCAAGCGGCAAATGGAAAATGTATGAGAAAAAAAAAATCTCTTGCAGGGAAGATATTTCAAATTTACTGTTGGCCCACAGACACAATTCCATATTTAATGGGATTGTAAATGCATTCAGTTTCAAGGGATGCCTTTGCATTTTAAGTTCTCTAATCACTCCGGTCCATAATGTGCCTGAAGAAATGCCATGATAGTCTGCATTTGTGGAAGGCACTTAGCTCCACATTCTTTTACAAAGATTAGAAATCAGAGGCAAATTACAATGTGGTGGAGCTCCGTTCAACTGAATATATCTTTAGCGGGAGATCGCTTGTCTTAAAGAACTCATGATTCCATATCTTTTTTTTCTCTTTGTACATCTGTCTCTCCTCTCTTTAGAGCTTCCTGTCGCTTATGCCCAAGTTCAACTTGACATTAAAATATTATTTTGGAGCTGTAGTTGAGCGCTTTTTTTTTTTATCTATATTTCATGTAAATTTATGCTTCATTGCTTTATTAAAATTGTTTTGCTCTTAGGAAGATTCAGTAAACACCTTTCATGGAAGATGACAAATGTAAAAAAAAAAAATTAATAAAGTCAGAATTGTTCTCACTTTCTTTGTTAAAGCAGGATTTAAGAGCTGGAGCTTAAAGGATTTGTTTCACCTCTGAGATAATACCGTAATGGGGTCACGGTCCCCTCCTATTTAGACATGCCTTTTGTCTTTCACTGGTACCTACACATATGTTGATCTGATCCACATAATTGCCCTGTTGTGTTTCCATAATGGACAAGCTTTGCAGGGTTTTAACCATCACATGAAAGTTGTGTTATAACATACCAAGCAACGAGGTTATTTGAGTCAATACTTATTTTGAACAGAAGACTTTGAAGTCAGTCTAAACCATAGAGGGAATAGAGGAGGACATTAAAAAATCTGTGCTATACACGAAAAAAAAAAAAGATTGGCTGAGTTATTAGAGGAGCTATAGATCGTCTTAGCTTATTATAGCTGCTGAAATGCATTCTTCAAAAACATGCTTTTAAATGCGGGCTATGAAATCTCAGATGGCCACAGATCCCACAGGCAACATCAGATCTTTTTGTTCTGAAGATGCTCTCCGCTGATTAATTCAAACATCAAAATAAAACTCTGGTGTTTTTATATGCGAGAGTAAAGCTTCCAACGTCACATGGAGGATTCAAAACCCCATCGGAAGTCTTAAACTCAGAAAGACGCCAATGTTATGTTTTATTGATTCTTCTCCTGGAGTTTGGAGACAATAAGGCAAGTGAATATTTCATTTCTCTCTTTATGTTTGGGATGAGAGCTGTCCCAGTGTTCAAGGTGTCTCTCCAGACATGTCCCATAGCAGACATAAACAAAGTTATTAGATGAGCGAGACAAGATTCAGTGGGAAATTCAATGCTGAGAGCTTTGGAGGAGCCCTCTGACAGTACGTTCTGGTAATTCAGACTGTCATGGTTTATTGTTCATCGGGGAGCGTGGTTGTTGTTTGACTTTGAATGTTACCACAGAGCTTATACACTCACCAATGGAGAGTCTCATTTTGCAATATTGTGCATGTAAATGAGAATTTATGTTTTGGAATGAGGTGGTGCAACTATGGGTTTTGCATATTGAAGGTGGATCATGTTAAATATGTACAGTTAGTGCAAAGCAGTGAAGAAATTTAGGTCATCTTTCTCAGGCAGTGAGATTTTCTCTCTTTGTATGTTTTAAGAGGAGGCGGTATATGTGTATTCGCACACACGTGGGGGGTTGGGGGGGGGGTCACATCAGTAATGCACACAGGGCCATTACATATCACACAATGCAGATGGAGGAAACGGCTTCCACGTTCAGTGTTTTCTTGCTCCAAGCATTAATATGGCTGATTCTCCTGATGCTGTTTTGCTGCAAGCAACATGGTGTTTGAGGCATGTGCTTCACAGGACTGGATGAGGTATAATTATGTAAATTGCATTCAAAGGAATCAGCAATAGCTCATGTGGAATGGATGTGTCAACAAGGTGTCCACATTCACTGGGAGAATTTGCTAATTAAACATGACACCGTTTCTCTCTCAACACATGAGCACAGCGAGACACTGCGATTCAAGCAAAAAAATACTTTGGTGTATATTGTATGGCTGGCTGAAAAATAATCTTCTTGGAAAAATAAGCTTTCATTTTGCCTCTGGAAGTGTAAAAAAATGCCCCCGAGTTCACTACAGGACCATTAAACTTTGTACATGTTGTTGACATGTGTGTAATGAAAGTGCCTAAACTTCAAACAGCCTGTCCACACAGCCTCTCTGATGCTCTACTACACAAAAAGGGATGATTTATTACACTGGTTATTTGTCTGGCCCACTAAATGCTTGAATTCTGTTTGACAGCAAGCGTAGATAAACTACTTTGCCTCAATGTCTGAAAAGCACTGTACCTGAAAAGCAAAGATTAATCCAATCCATCAGAAAACAGAAAAACATTTCCCTTTTTAGTGTGTGATATCTTTCCCAAATGAAATAGTCTGTGCACACTGTACCTTATCTATTGTAAACTTATCAACACGGAGAACAAGACAGAGGGGAATAGCCAAGTTACAATCTCCACAGCTTCATAGTCAAGGCATGTGACGTGGGCGAAGCACCGAGACAATTAATGAAGGAGAGACAAAGTGCTCAGAGAGCTTGTGAATGACACTTGAGCTCTGGCAATGAGTGAAAAAATGAGTTTTGAAGTTTTCCTTTTACTCCCTCCTCCTCTTGTGTTTGCCCAAGATGAATTGGCTTTTCAGATTTAAGAAAGTGCATGGCTGAAATACAAAGAGAGGCTCATCTATCAGCCCTGAATAGTGAGAGAAAATCCTATGGCTGGGAGGAAGGAGAGAGAGCTGAAGGAGGGTGCGTTGTTGGTCCCTGATTAGACCCTGGGCCAGTTCTACTCAGGGGCTTGCAGCACAAACATCAATCCTCTCCTCTTCCACTTCAAATCCTTTGAATCACTTGAGACAATTTCTTCACTGTAAGCCTCCTTTTAAAGATATGCTTTATTAAATGTGCCAGCAAACTGTATCTACACTTATTGCAGCTTGGTTGTTTATATGTAAAAATTCCAACTCGACAAAAGCAAACTGCGGGCGCCATCAGTGAGAGTTAAAAAACAATATTCAAGCTACACTTCCATCAGTCAAATTCAAACTGTCTGAGTGACTGAGTGGAAAAGGAAAAAAGTACAGCATTTAAAAAAGACTCTATGTTTGGGTATGTCAATATAAATACAGAATAGGGAAAATACATTTTAAGAAGCTGGCTGTCCTCTTGATACACACACACACACACGCATACACAAAAAAAGCATAACCAATTACACACAGAGTGGCATTATAGAAAGCTTTTATAATGTTTCCGGGGCGTCAAGATCTTAATTTTTGATGCTGCTTTATGTGCATCCAGAGTATAAATTGGCTTCCACAGTTTTCTGAAGTGATAAGAGGTAAACACCAAAAACCAATAACTGTCAGCTGAACATTAAATCAAACTGACATGTCTCTTAAAAGGTATGGCTATGAAAAATTAACTGGGGGATTTTGAGGAGACTCAAAATGTGGAGTGTGTGTGTTTTTTTTTTTCCATCTATCTCTGCTGGTGTGATCTACATTTTCTACTCAGTGACACACTTGAGTCTGAGCTGGAATACAACCAATTTGGGTGCTGCAGCAATTTAATAGCAATTGCAACAAAGTCAATGTAAAAAAATAATAATAATAATAAGAATGTTCTTTTTTTTTATTCATCACATGGTGCATGTGATGGCTTATATTAGCACATCTTATTCGCATTGTTAGAGCAAGTCAAAGGAGGTTACCCTGACATGAATATATTGACTCAGGTCAAAATGTTCACCCTGATTTCCTGTGAAACAGCCTCTGAAGATTCAGTTTCCTCTCGGCCGAGTCTGTGACCCCCAACTGCAGACTTTAAAGATTTTATGGGCTCAGTCAGTCTCATCTGTGTCTTGGGCATGAGAAAACTAACAGAGAGAGCATCAAGTCAGCCCTGACAGAGTACAAGTGACATTAAACCCTTAATAGTTATTGGTAAGATATTAAGGGATTACAGCACCATGGGTTACTGAGTCCAAATGGGAAAACTATCTGTCAAATATCCTCTCTCAGATTACCATGTTACATGCTGATGTGCCTAACAGCCCCTCTCTATATACCATAAATCTCATCAAAATGTGCATATATGGCAGTTCTGGAAATGCAGACTAAAATTAAAGGAGAAGAGCTTTATTGCCCTGACACATGTAGGTCTTGAGTCGTTCGGTTTTGCTTGGTTTTTCAGAGAGCAATCGCGCAAAGATTGAGCAAAGGTACGACCAACTTAAACATGTCAGCCAATTTCAGATGTGTGAAGCAACAGAGTGCTTCAGCAACGCTAGCGGCTCATGGCCTTGGGCCTTGGGCTGTCTAAATCTGAAATTCACAGTTCACAGCACAGCCGGAGATGGAGCCGTAGAAATCCTAGATGCCCTGCACAATGAGGCCATTTCATAGTAGATCAGGGTAGTCTCTTGCTGGTGTTGAAGGAAGAGGAAAAGCATTTTGACAGGCCAATGAAGAATTTATTTGAAATGTCTTGTGGTGTTGAGAAGATTTGCGTGCTCTTCAAAAAGCTCCGAGGGAAAACACTGAGGAGCACACAGATATGAATTTTTACAGCTCTTCCTCTCTCCTAGTTTAGATGTTTTTTCCAGTCTTATATCAACTAGTATTGAAGATGATCAGTGCTGTATCAACAAAAATCTTGGAGTATTTATGTCTGAATTCTCAGTTTGAAGTTTGTGGTGAGTTGAGCATATCACTACAGACAGTCTGTGTGCATAGACTAAGCAGGCCACACAGATTGCATGGTATCTCGCTGTGCACAGCAGTTTATATGAAAACATGCAACCAAGAGAGAGACATTGAACATGAGGGAGCATCAGAGAAAATGATTTGGACTGACAAGAGAGTTATCTTTTTGATTTCTGTGCTGTGACAGCGCTCAAAGTGGAAGGTAGGAAACAACAGTAGAAAAATTTGCTTTGAGTATTTGCAGAAGCATATCTGTTACCAAACATAAATGGAAAGGGGGATAACTCTAAAGGGCTGGTTCAACCAAATAACAAAAATATCCTTGGTATCTCCTTGGTAGTGGTATTTTTTTATATATTTTGACTTGGTTTGGATATAGAATATGCCGCTGAGATCTTTGCCTCCACACGGATACAGTGAGGATGAACAGAATTACATTTGAGGTGCACAGCGCTGGGAAAAGAAAAAAAATCAACTGATACCAGTCTATTCATAAAAAGTGTGTCCAGATATATACACCTGTCCATATAAAACCAAATCTACAAGTAATAAAATATCACTGGTGGAAAGTGAGAATACTGTTCTCTCCAATGCACTATATCTTTACCTTTATTACTTAACCTAATATAAAGTCAGTTTGGTCAATATAAAGTTGGAGCAAAAGTAATATGAAACCTGCAAAGCCTGAATTGTTATGTATACTGAACTCAACACTTGGTATTTCAAGAAATCTGTTTTACAATGAATAAAAATCACACCAATGGCCCTGTATCTCACCAGCGTGTTCTATAAAGGATCAAGACGGAAGTTACATAAAGAATTTGAAATGAACTCGACCTGTAGTTTCGAAGAAGAAGATTGTTGACATCTAGACAGTGATGACCTTGTGTTTAACCCTTCAAGGTCACTCAAGGTCAAAAGTCATGGACCCAAACAAAAGTCCATATATGACTTCCTATCATTGCTCAATAGTAACTATATTAATATCACCAACCACTTCCATGCTATAAGCCATCCAAATATGGACCCTTATAAATAAAGGCAAATTTGGAATATTTAAAAAATTCATCAAAAATGTAAAAATCCAAATTTCTCCAAACTGTGAACAAACTTTGCAGACATTGTCCCAAGGAAGCAACATAAAAAAAAAAATTTAATCTGACCAGTAGTTTTGCCAGAGAAGACGTTTGAAGAAATTGCTAACTAAGACGGTGGCGGCAATGAAGCTCATGGGTTGGTGAACTAAAAGCTAAGTGATTATGGGCCATTTGTTTGTTAAATAATTGTAGTGGATCATTTCTGTTAATATTTTAAGCTGGCACGTCATCAATCAAGTATAAGCCTTGCAATAAAAACCTGTGAACTAAAAAACATTTGAATCAAAATATACAATACTTCAAATACCAAAGTAAACAAAGTATATATATCACTGGATTAAATTACTGAGGCATTAATGTTGTCATTGTTAATACTGTATCTGGTAATGAGGCTAATTACACTAATTATCCATGTGCTGTAAATCCTAAACTATAGCATTATTACACATCATGACTGTCTTTTCTTTGTTTAAAGTAATGATGTGCATCTGCAGAGTGTACTTGTAATAAATGCAGCAGAGAACAAAGAATAATATTTGCCTCTAAAATGTAGTGCAATAAACATATTAAATAACAAAAAGTAAAGCGGTAGCACCTCATATTTATACCTGAATAAATGTATTTAACTACATTCCACCGCTGATGATCGATTGACTGTTTTGTCTGTTGTCAAATGATTTGAAAGACTAAATCTGTGCCTGCAGGGCATGCAGACCTGTAGCTGCACTGGCTGGTTCAATATCTGTGAAAAAGTCAGTATGTACAAGCCAGAGGGCATGTGAAATAATTTACTTTTATGCTGTACTCCTGTCTAACTGTCACTGTCTTTTATTTCCAGGCAAGTGCAGAATATTATCTGCTAGATTGTTTTTTGTAGGATTTTTAATATTTAAAGACCGGTTTTTCCGTTGGGTTTCCTTATGGCAGACAATGGGAGCACTGGGACAGTTTCCATTTAAGTATTGTATGCCACATGATGTTTTCTGACAAGAGGTGCATAGCAGTAAATGTGGGTCACATAGGAAGTTTGTTTGGATTTGTTGTGGTAAACCTCCTGTGAGCGTCTGTCGTCTCTGATTTGGTCCCATTTGTTGAAGAGTATCAAGATTTATAATATTTCAACTAACCCACTACAGCAGTTTCAATTCAGTCTATTTTTTTGTTCTTGGTATAAATTCAAGGGGTGGTATAAATACAAACCTAAATGTTAAAAAAAAGGTTCAGAAAATGATGATACTATCAAACATCCATTCAGGCTGCAAGGTATTCAAGAAAAGGTTGGAGAAGGGGTCATTTAAGACCAGTAATAAGCTTTTAAAAAATAATAAATCTCAAATAACAATGTGAAATAATGTGATTAAATCATGACTTGATACAAAAGCAGCCTCCAGGAAAGGTGTGGTCCTTCAGGAGCAAGCATGGGCTGAAGATTCGTCAAGCAAAAGTGAGAAAAAAGCCTTCCTGAGATTAGGGATCAAGATATTCCACCGTCTACAGTACAACAAAAGATTCAAGGAAACGGACCTGAAAAAGAAAAGACAAAAAAAAAAAAAGAAAAAAAAGCAGTCCTAGGTTACATCACACCTACAGCTTGTTAGACTTTTATTTTGTAATAGCATCATGATAAAAATTTTCATGTCTGTTGAAGTTCAGGTTCAGGTTCACTCACATTATTATCCCTATGGGGAAACTGAGTGTGCATTTTTCACCATCCTTATACACGCAGCACCTAGCATTAGCATTTGTGATTAGCATCAGCACTTAGCACATTAGGATCAGTGAGCTGCTGTTGAAGCTGCTTGGATAGCAACTCTAGATCTTCATCAGCTCCGTGGTGAAAGGCATTGACTACACTACCTGTTTGGGTGAAAACACAGAAAGGCCCTGGTTCAACAAAGAACATCTTAGCTATTATTATTGTTGCTATTATTGCTGCACTTGTTGTTGTCAATAATCATCACAATACACTGAAAATCAACATTTCCTCTAAGAGCAAATATTGACTTTTTTTTCCCTGAGTTTGAGTTGAAGAAACTAGTTGCTTGTAGTTTAAAGTGGTTATTTATGGTCATCACAAGATGAATATTTCAGAAAAACAGAGGTGGAACATTTACAACAATGATAATGATCAATATTAAGTAAAGGAGGGAACAGTTAGCAAACATTTTAAATGACAATATAAACAAAATAAACCCTAAAAAGGCTATAAAAGGTTTACTGCAATGATATTTTTCGCATAATTAAATTATACACAGCCCGGGCAAAAAAATGAAGTCACCACTTGGATTTAACTAAGCAAAAAATTAAGATCCTTCCTCAGGAGAATTATTATAGTGATTTATACATTTCAGCTCCAACAAGTTATTAAACTAACTCAACTAACAGATGCAGTGAGAAGCTAGAGAGCATAACAATTGGACTGTGTTTCAATGTGAAGAGGTCCTGTGTTCTGATGAGCCCAGACTGACCCTGGTCCAGAGTGATGGGTGCATCTGGGTGAGAAAAGAGGCATATGAATCCAATCCAATCCAACTTTATTTGTAAAGCACTTTACAGCAACCACAGTGGACCAAAGTGGATATGAAGTGATTACCCATCATGCCTAGCACCTACAGTTCAAGCCTGTGGGGGCAGTGTTATGATCTGGGGTTGCTGCAGTTGGTCAGGTCCAGGTTCAGCAACGTGATGTGTCCAAAAAAATTTCAGAAATAAATATTGCCACGCTGCTTGAGCTTATTGAATGTTTCCAAAGTGGATGTACGTTATAGTCAAAGCTAAAGGCTAAAAATTGGAGTTTTTTTTTTTATTTTGGCCATTCTGTGTATTATGACATTTGTCAACAACAATGTTGACAATGAAAAGCATGAATTCAATGTGTTCTGATGCATCAGTGCATGAAGGGCAAGAATACAAGCCTAAGCTAAACCCTTGTGCTCTCCTATCTCACATGGCACTGTTTCAACAACCATCATTCATCTATAGCTGATAGAACCACATGGGCTCAGGATTAGTGTGGCAAACATTTGTCAAACACGACAATATGGAGTTAGATCCACAAATGCCAATTCAAACTTGACTGTGGCAATAGGAAGCCTTATGTTAACGGCGTCCAGAAGCATTGTCAACTTCTCTGGGCTCTGAGGCATCTGGGATGGATCACCACTCATTGGAAATGTGGACTGTGCTCAGATGAATCAGTCCTCCAGGTTGTTTTTTTTTTTTTTAATAAATGGGCACTGTGTGTCCTGGACCAAAGATGAAAAGGATCATCCAGACTATTACCAGCTATGGGTCCAGAAGCTGGGGGTCTGTCGTGGTCTGGGGTTATATCGGTGTCCTTGGCAAAGGTTATTTGCACTTCTGTGATGCTGCAGTAATGCTGAAAAGTATATTTTGAAGCCACACATGTTTCACAATGACAACTTTCCTACTGACCATGCATATTTCAACAAGACAATGCAAAACCACATTGTGCACACAATACAAAGGCATGGCTGAGGGAGAAGAGAGTAAGGGGTTGGATACAGAATGTGTGGCAGAGAGACTGGAGGAGAATAGAACAAAATGTAATATGTTGTGTTCATCCTATCTGCAAAAAATGCATTTTAATATCATTTCCTTTTTCCATACCGTCCCAACTTTTTATATTGTGCGGTGGTAAATGTCCCTAGAGTGGTGTAAGTGTATTAGCAGTCTTGGCCACTGACATATGTCCGTGTTTTGTTCTTCTGCATTCTCCCCACACCAACTCATTCCTTCAGCCTCAGACACACAGGTTAATGAGGCACAGGTGCTCTGTTGACCTGCCGGATTGCTCATGGCTCTTTCCAAAGCTCACTCTATGTGTTGCTAGTTACACAGCTCTAACCAGAAATGCCAGCACCCGAGATTAAGGCAGCCACTGAAATCAGTCAGTGCAAACACTGGATTTCCTCCAGACATTTAATTCAAGCTTTCCACTAAAGCACCAGAGAATTAATAGTGCTCTAAATATATTGGATAACTCTTATTTTTTTTGTGTTTTTTGAGTCAGCCAGGGTCACTGGAGTAAAATATATATATATGTCCACACACCGAAATCATCAATTCTATTATACATATGTTCCATTGTCACATTGCTGAGCAACATTGGATGATTGAAACTGAATATGTTTTATGTATGGAAGCCGATAACCTCTCTCATCTCCACTTTTTATGTCTCTACAACTGACTGTCATGTCAAGGCCATTCAGCCTATTGGGCATCATTGCTCAGTTAACATGAGGACTACAAAGAGGAATTGACTAGTCACTGAGTATGGTGTACTGGAAGCTACAGACTGAATAAAAGATGGTTTAAATATTAAACTTCCCTCAAAACATAAAACAGATCTCCCCTTGTTCGCTGTCTCTCTGTGTTGTTAAATATATTCATACAGGCTGGCTGCGTGTGCCAATAGTAGTAGGTGCATAAAAAATCCAAAGTTCATAAATGATAGATTGAAAAAAAGGGAACTGTTCAGATTTTCTTTTATGAGGTGAACAAAATCAGCCATGCCCTGATTATTGTTATCTCTCTTGAACTAATATCTTCGGGGCTCTGCTTATGGTCGAGGACAATACATGTTGCTATCGTCTCTTCTTCGGCTTGAATTAAATATTTAGTCTGTTTTGTGAAGAGGGTCATTTCGATTCGGCTCCTGCAGGCTCCTCTAGTCTTTCTATTGCGTAACTCACAATGGAAAAGCTAACAATAGTTCATTTCCTGCTCCTGAAGCTCCTAAATGTACTTCCCTGTTACCTGGGTTTCAACATGAAAGTTGATTTTATTCTTGCGGACTGACTGACCTCTGCTCTGCTCCGTATTCTGTGCTTCTCTCATACACCCCAAAGGAACACAGGAGCCTTGCATTATGCATTCAGCCCGGGTATGGCAAAGAAACTGATTGTATTAAGGAAAAAAAAAAAAAATGTGATGCCGCCGCAATGTTTTGCACATTTCTGGTCCTGTTGTGAACGTTTGCAATTCAAATGTAAACATGTCCAATGTTTAAAATAGATTTCAGAAAACAAATCATGAACACACCTATATTCCTGATCTGTTAAACAGTGTGTTTTTGCTCTAGATTCAACATACTAATTAGCCCCTAGGAGAACCATCTAACAGTTTGTGATTTTTTTCCCTGATTTTTAATCAGTCTAATTTCTCTCTCCAACACACAGACACGTTCAGTGCCATACACACAAAGCCTCTGTTTGCATAATGTGCTCACTGTCTGCTCCTCTGAGACTAAGCACTGTTTGTGCATCCCTGCATCTATGTGTATCGCCTGCTCTATGTGTGTGTGTCTGCGTGTATGTGTGTGTGTGTGCACGCGTGTGCAAGCATGTGATTGTTCAAGTTCATTTGTATGTGTTTTGGGAAAGAGGGCTCAACCCACCCAACCCCCACTCCTTTTAGTCTGCTGCCCTGGCTGCGGCTCGACCATGATTGCTCTGACAATTCAACAGAAAAAAAAAACACCTTCTGCCAGACTGTTTTCCCTGTTCTGTTATGGAAATGAGATTTTCCATCTCACTTCATCTTCAGTACTTAAATACCTCTTTGCTGAGAATAGGACTGTCTAGTCTGTTAACACATTTCCTCCCATATAAGTGCTCTGTTGTTCTGCAAAGCTTAGTCGAATTTTAGCTTCTGTGTCTTCACAAAGAAATGAGATTTGCTACAAACTGTGTGAAAAGTGAACTGTCCTATTAGTCATACGTTTATTGCTCTCTAAATCACAGTTAGTGTAAGTTGTCTCGGTGGCAGAATGTTTGTATTCTCCCCAACGTCATATTTTATTGTTCTCTTGTTTCATTCTTCTACTCAGTCATGCCACATTGTGAGCTAAAATTTTACTCACATTAAGGGTAACACTTTACATTACAGCTCAGCAATTAAACGGTAATAGCAGAGTAATAGTTTGATAGGAAAGCAGTGATAATTAAGTAAATAATATGTTAAATAATAATAAATGAGTAACAACCAGGTGAAAGGTTGGTATTAACTATGGGTATAAGTATAAGGCTGGCAACAGGTAATAAAGGGCCAAAAACAAACAGTAATAATGGGGGTAACAAGTCAACATAGCAACCATACACTGCAATTTTGCAATATTTTGGTAACTATAGACTAAATTAACTAGGCATTTCAACATGTTGCAGCCCTGATTTATAAACTACAAGCATATCACACTATTAAACACATAATTTGTACCAGATTCCCTTGAAATATAAAGAAATGTTTGGAACATAAGGACGGACAAAGCATTCACCATTGTAATATAATAAATACCATTCATGAATTCCAAGAATTTTTCATTTGATTTTGAAGGTATGATGCTATTAGATGCCTTTAATACTAATCTATATGAGCTCATGACCAGTCGACATCACCATATTACCATTTTAATCCAAATATATGACCATTTTAGTGTCAACATATTGTTAGCCCTTACTGCTTGTTACATGAATTAATGTTCCCACTGTTAATACCAAGCTTCTTCCCTTTTATTACTTTAGTAATTACATGGAATCACTTAATCATCAAAATATTACCATGTTATCACAGAGCTGTACTGTAAAGTACTCCCTTGTTGAGCTTTTTTTCAGTGCCGCAAGCTCATTTGTGGAGTTTGGGGAATGCGAATTCCTATAGGAGTTCATCCAAAGGTCCTGCTACAACCTTTGCAAAATGGTAAATGCACAGAAATACAAACAATTATGGGCCACGGCTAAAACAAAAGACAGCCTAAAAGTTCTATATTAAGTGTTTGTCCTTGTTGGACAGACTGAGAAAAGAGAGATGACATACCAGTCAATTTGTAGAAGCATGATGTCACTGAATCACAAAGTGAAATTAATTTAATACTTAATAAAACAATTAAGCTAATCTGCCCTCCACAGAAAACAAAGCAGACATGGGAAACATAGCTGCAGAGCGGGAAGAGAATTTCTTAATCTCAGATAATTAATAACTAGGCCGTCATAAAACACTCATTTGGTTTTGCTCTGGAGTATGTGAAATCTCTTCAAATATACACCGACCGTATTCTTTATCAGGCCTTGTTCTGTAAAAGCACAGAGCTGAGATTCATTTTTACGAGAGCTTACAGTATTCTATTCATAGAGCCCTTTAGAAATAGCAAGCATTCATAATGGAGCTGGAATCTGATTAACCTCCCTGCTTGCCGGCACAATGGCAGGCTACCCTGAGACTCAGCCCCGTAATGGAGTCCGCTATCACCAAGCACACTCCAAACATTCTTCGCACCGCAGGACTCGACGACCAGATTGGAATCCCTTAACTCCCCTCTGCACTCGGCACCCAGTGGGGAAACAAAACATCCTCTAAGCTGATGCCCCTCAACATTTATCTATCTCTTTACTCCATTCATGCAATTGTGCACACACATACAGTATATTATACCCCGTAGACATCATTGTTAGTGCCTTTGTTGCAACTTTGCATTCATAATTGTAAACTCTTTTTGTGTAAAAGCAAAAAAAACTGTTTTCTCATTATGGGAGCTTCCAGTTCAAAATGTATGCTGAATGAATATACTGACCACTGTGCTTATCACTGTAAATTCTACACATTGTGGAGTAATTTTACCTTATTTTACACTGCATTTTATTAGCTATTATGGTGTGCAAAGAGCTTGGGCAATATTTTCTTCATAATTTGAACAAAGTAGGATGTAATGCAATATAATAGAGGACCATTTAGTAAAAATGCTTTGTTATTATGTGGTATGTTTGTGGGGTATATTTGTGGGTTTTTATGTGTAATTTCTCATGACAGTCTCATCCTCCCTTGCTTTCTGTAGCCTTTTATTATATGAACCCTTACAAGGTTGAATTGTTTCAAATGTGCATCTCCCACCTCAATGTTGCCATCTCCTGGCCTAACTGGATTAAGCAACATGATCGCACCAGCCTTTTCTGTTGTCTAGCAAATGGATTGCTTGTGCCAAATATGTCAGGGGGAGTGATTACACCCCTCAGTGGTCAGTTGGCCCAACAGTCCGCCCCCAGTGGCCAGCCCTGCGGAGGCTGTACGGACCAGGCAGACTGGAGCTTGGTAAGGAGCCAGTGGTACGTTTAACAGCCAGCTTCTGCTCGGCCCAAGTGTCATCCGCACCTGCCAATAGGAAGCAGTTCTCACCCATCAGATAATGGCTGAGAGGAAATTGCTTCAAGGAGGCAGCATTCTAGAATGGCAATATGGAGATGTGAAAATATATTCAAGGAGAAGGAGAGGGGCTGGGTCCTTGAAAAGGCACAAATTAGTAATGACACTCACATGCAGCCACGGAAGCATAAATACACTCATCACCTTCTTTTTTTATGCTTGCATACAGCACACACACACACTCAAATAGGCTATACTTAATCTTCCTTGCTTTGAATAATATAACAGTCCAAGAGAAAATCACATTTATTCACAGCCTGGACGACCAAACAAATTCTTATTTACCCCCCACCTGATATAGTAACTGCCAAAACACCATGAAAATACGAATGTAACTATGTTCATCCCTTCGCACACAAAGAGCCATTTTCAGCAACCCCAGTATCTGCAGTGACCGTTCGGTGGTGACATGGAAAATGAAAATTAAAGTGAAAGTTGGAAAGGGATATGTCAAGTCAAATATGAGGCTGCTATCATCGCTTACTGGAGGTTAATGTGCAGGCCTGCTGATCTTTCGGGGCCTTCGAGCACGCTGCTTAAGGCAATGGAATTCAATGTGAAGCGTGAAATGTGAAGTAGTCAACATAATTGGATTGAACCCCGTAGTGGATCCTTTACCAACAGAAAGTATAAAGAACACACCAAGGCCTCACTCTCTGCTTAAAGGGTGGGAGCTGGGTCCAATTGTTTGGCGCACTATTTCGAGCTCGCAGGTGTCTGTTCTAATTAGCTTATAACACCTTGTGTGAGGGCTACACACCTCTTCAAACAACTGCCTCAAATAGTGTCTTATCACTCATTAGCAGAGAGGTATTTATCTTTGTGTCAGTCCTGATGTAGAGAAAGGCCACATGCTTTTCATCGCTTCCAACTGCCGTCTGAGGTCGGCGTGGGAAACTTTTGTCCTGTAGATGGCACTCTCATCCCTGGTTTTAATCCAAACCTTAGGGGTCGACTCCCCATTTTGAAATAACTGTCCTCAATTTCAGAACCTGCTTTCTTTGTTTGTCATTATGATTCTTTAGCACGTATTTTGTTAGAGGTGTATCCTTCCGGTGGTGAGAGGGAGAGAGAGAGAGAGAGAGAGAGAGAGAGAGAGAGAGAGAGAGAGAGAGAGAGAGAGAGAGAGAGAGACAGAGAGA
>JAPQRQ010000015.1:20901891-20920451 GCA_037367365.1 Apogon talboti
GAGAGTGAGAGACAACCAGAGAGAGAGAGAGAGCGAGAGAGAGAGCGAGAGAGAGAGAGAGAGAGAGAGAGAGAGAGAGAGAAAGAGTTTTGTTTTTTCATCCCTTGGTGCTTGAATTACAATGACAAACATTCCTTGCGTGGAGCAGCGCCATACCTGTTTTTTCTACATATGGTCAAAGCTTATTCAAAAAAATGTTTATGCATAATGAAGTGCAGCTAGCAACTGTTGTTCCAATCGTTCTCAGGCAGCGAGCATTAGTTACACAGTGGGGAATGGTTGGAGTTGAGTGGGGGTAGAGGAACCTCAGCCAAACATGATTTGTCTCTGAATACTAATGCTGCTTTTGATCTGCTTCAGCTTTTAGGAGATTTAAACAACAAAATCTGTCTTTCCAAATTTCTTAATAGACTCAGCCTTTTGTGGCCAACATGAAGAAATCCTAGAAACATGTTTACACGGCATCCATATTAATGTTCTGGATTTGTTTAAAACATGTACAGTCCGTTGAGATCTAATTACAGGAAAACCCTGTATTATTCATGCTCGGCCCTAATAGACTAATTAATTTATCATAAAATAGTAAGGCGTTTAATATTTTCTTATGTTACGCATTTATTTCCATAATTGATCTTTGTTTTACAAATATATCTTTTTAAGTTGCCCCTCACATGTCCTAAATTCCAGAGCTGTGCAAAGGAGACTTCATCCCTCCTGAAATGATATGAATACATTAGTTACAGAAGCTGAGGCAAAAAAAAAAAAAAAGAAACCAACAGGAAGGAAAAAAACAATTAGACCTAATAACATCAAGTCTACAAGCACCTATGTGATTTATATGGCCCTAAAAGCAGTTTAGGAGCATATTGTGACAGAATGCTAAGTGTGATTAGGGACACTATGTTAAACATTTGGCCAGTTGTAATCAGTTGGAGAGCTGTGAGGATGAGCTGTGGTTGGGGGGTTATCTGTGCCTGTAACGCCACAGGAGGTGCCAAAAGCAACAGAGACCACTAGCCAGTCTGAGTATTTGGCACCTCCACAGCTGCTGCTCACATGCTTCCACCCTATCGTCTCACCAAGGGCTGGTACCAAGCGCGGAATAATCTCATTTTATCTGCCTTTCAGACAGCACAAATGGCTGAGATTAAACCCCCCACATGACCCTCACGGCCGGGGCCCTGACATGTATACCCCCAGTTTATTAGAGCACCTAAGGTTAAAGTGAGATGAAGAAACTGATAAGGGTGTGACCTGAAGATGCCTGGGTGAATATCCAGCCTTTGTAAGAAGTCTGTGGATCTTTTAAAGTTTAATGCATTCTTTGTGTGTGTCATGAATATCTATTTATCAAGGTTGTTTTAAAAGAACCTTAGATTTTAGCAGCAGGGCAAATGTTGAAATGACCAGGTATTAGTTGCAGATGGTTAAACAAACATTACAGTCAGATTAATGAAAATGATGTGGTTCTGGTGAATCCAAGTGATTCTTACTTTGTTCATGGGTAGATAAATATTATCAAAATGAGGTAAGGTGAATTTTCAGGTTGCATAAACTATATATTTTTAAGAGAGACACCTGGTTATATATAATGAAACAGATTGTGTAATACTTCAACCACAACACATTCAATATGCAACAAAATCTGACAAAATCCACATGTCAGAGCTGTCATTTAAGTCGAGTGTTTAATGGTCTAGCACACAATGCAACACAAGGCTGAATAATGGTTTCATTCTTCTCATGTTTTAGTTAATGCATAGCAGCTTGTCTGTGTTCTGTATTAATTATGCAGTTTTGCTCTGCATAACAGTTTGGTTCTGCTTTGTTTCTGAGTAACTGTCTTTGCTGAATTGTATATATTATTGCAGGTATTTGATGTATAGCTGACAGACTCCATCTCACTTGTTGATTGCTGCTTGTATATATTTCCATAATAACATCCACGAGGCTGAAAAATCAACAAAATAACACAAAAATACCAAAAATGAAATAGCATGGCAACTTGGCATCTGTGATTTCCTCTTCGTATTTTGAAAAAGGGCTGGCATTTTTTAGCTGAGCTTGACACGGTGGCTGTTTTCCAAAAGGTGGGCCTCTGAGACATTTGTTCCCAGTGGCATATGCCAGGATTACTGCACCTAGTGTCAACCAAATGCTTTCCCTGCCTCCCTACCTGGTGGTAGAAGATGGAAAGAGTGCAGTCCTCAAAAGGCCTTCAAATTGAGTCAAAGGCTGACATCGGACTGATTTCTGACCATCGTTGTGATTGTTGTGATGTTAGCTGCCAAGGCACGATTAACAATATTCTTACCATTAATTAAAATCACCTCAGTGAGAGAACAGATGGCCAAACCCATTAATCTGCTGCAATGCTCTTACTGTCACCACACACGTCTTAATCAAGCCGTGATCTGCATTAATCACCTGACTTAAGTGACAAACAAGTATCAGTCCTGTGTTAGCCTGGCTTTGTTTGTGGAGGGACCTTTGCTGACCTTCTAGTGATGTATTGATTAGGAAAATACTTTGGACATGAGTAGATGATGTGTTTTTATTAAAGAACTCAGCTCGAACACTAAGTAGGCTCCATACTGCACACCAGAGATTAAGAAATTAACTCCGTACCTATACAGCGGCTATTTTCATTCGTTACAATCTGCTTTTTACATCCAAACTGTTATATTTCCATGTACAGATGCTCAGTGTTTACCTCTAAAACTATCCAATCACAAAGTTTTAAGTGTGTGAGACATTTGATCAGATTAAAACGTAATCCTCTTAGTGACAAACAACTAATTTGGCCAATAATTGTGTGTTACCTCCTGACTCTTTATAGCCATAAAATCCGGGATTTTAACACTCAGTCAGCATGAGGCCATTGTGCTACAGGCTTTGTGTGTCTGGTAATGGTAGTAAAGTATCTTATGTTTGATCCCTCTTTGGCTCAGTGCTCTTTTCAGCATGTTAGTATGATCTTGCTTTTAATAAAGTATAGCAGTGATAAACAGAAGACAGATGCGAAAATGTTCTTTCTGTGAGGCTATGTTTTATGGTCTATATTAAGTATTTGTAATGATCTGTGCCACAGTGCAGACCTCAGCATTGAGGAGACGTTGTTCAATTGGTTTGAGATTGATTTAAGAGTGAACTATTGACATCCACCGCTAATGTTGTGTGACTTGACTGGAGCTGCGTGAGGAAATACCGTGACTTACAATAGCAAACCATTTCAGTTGTTTGTTCTTGCTTCATCCTTTCATTTATTGTTGAAAAAAAAATCGTTTTTTGCATTTAAGTGCTTTGGTAATGAAATAGACAGTAGGTCCTCTTGCTGATAGATAATCACAAATCTCTGCTCTCTATGGATTCTTATTCTGTGTTTTCTTTAACGCCTATGTGTGTTTGCTCTCTTGGTGGCTCAGACAAATGTAACCCGGACTTTTGTGAGGTGTCAAGAGCTCTTTGAAGGGCTATAGACGACATTTAATCAGCAAAAGCTAATCACCCATATGGTTGACAAAGGTCTGGTTGACTCATGCTCTTTTGTTCCTACTTGCGGAGCCGTTACCAGTGTGAATGTGAGAGATGGCGGGATGGCAGTCGGGGTGGGGGGTCTTTCAATACAATTACTTCCCCTGACTTCTTTATTTTTCTGTCTTCCAAGGCCCCTGTTACAGAACTGCTGCTGAAAAGGGTAAATTAAGTGCAACTGAATATGTGTTACAATGCAGATGATCTTGATTACACGGGGAAGGTTTTTTTTTTTGTTTTTTTTTTCTGATACTCCAGAGCTACAGTGATAATGTATGTGTAATTAACACGGTGGGTGTCAAGAACATAGTACTAATCAAATGACATGATTGTCTAGTATTGTGGGTTTTTTTTTAAGTCTATTACTTTGAAATTCCTCCTCTGCTATTTGCACAATATAAGACAACATCTACAGCTGCATTGGAAAAAGCTGTTTTCTTTTTGGCCTTTGAGGGGAAAATCTATCTATCTATTATTATCTTATGTTTTCCAGGGAGTTCTAATAGCGAGACAGATGGAAATAAGGCATCTTTGAAAATCTCTTAGGCTAATGCCGAGATAGGTTGCAATATACTAGCATAGTATCAGATGCATTCAGTAAACGAATCACAATTTCCAAGCAAGCACTTCAAGAAATATTAGATTCAGCACAAACCTCTTGAACCGTGTGCAGCATTAACATCATCCAGGAGTTGTTGTGTCTCTGACTGTTTCCATATTTTGGTTCTAATACATAATGCCTTAGTGGTGTCTATTTCTCTGCTCCAGTCATGTGATCCACAAATGAAATAAACATTATGCCAAAGCTTTAATTTCAAAACAAAACATTCTTTTTACTGGTGTGTTTTGAACAAACTTTTATCAATTTTACCACTTTTATGATGCTATTTGTGGCATGTTTCCTTGCCATTATGAGGATGGTGGCAAAGGACATCCAGGAAGGACACATTTCTCAATCCCCATACACAGCAACCAGCATCACTATGTGAAATAGTTGGTAAATGTCTTTGTTCTGTGAAATCCATGCAATTCATGGTCAAGGTGCAATATTTATGTTTTTTAAAGTGCATTACTATGTACTACCTACCATGTACTACTACTACTACTATGTTACTTTTAGCATAGTTTAAATGTCTTATGACTCCCGTGCATATAATTGTTATATTTTTACCCTATTATGTGTATTTTAATTGTGTTTTTTAAAGTGAGACATTTCTTTTTGTTTGTTGACTTGCAACAGAAATTCCAGCATACCAGTGCAAATGGCAATAAACTGTCTTTATCTTTTATCATTTTTAACCTCCTAAGACCCAGGTTTTTAAGTTTGGCTTTTTTAATTAAATAATTGCTTATATTGGAAACATCATGATGCAACAGTTTTTTCAGATGCATTCTTTAAAATTTTTATGGAATGTCATTTGCAGTGGACAGTTGTTTCTTTTTTTTGTATAAAGCTGTGAATTTCTTGTCCTCATACATGGACAGTGGGTCCTAGGAGGTTAAAGTTTACAAAACCCAAATGAACTGTGAGAAACATATAAAATAGGCTTTATGATTAAAATCTGCCTCTCTAACAGTTACAGGCAGACAGGGTTCAGAGCTGGTTAGCTGTGCAAATTTAGCTGCCATATAATCAGTCAAGACAGCCACTACTCTGTAAATAAATGTAATGGTACCTCACAATATTTTTTTTTCTAGAAAGCAGCTCTAGTTTATTTTTCTTTTTTAGCCCCCCATCACCCCTACTTTTCAATCTCTTTCTATAGCCGCTTCTGTTTAATTCATTAAAACTGAAACAAATAAATAAAAATGGAATTATCAGTCCTTTGTCACACCCAACATGCAGATCTACTTTGCTGCTTTATTCTAAAACATCCCTCTAACTGACTTTTCTTGTTAATTAATTGCCATGGGCAGATTAATTTAAGTAACACTATTATCTGTCTGATTAAAGCTTAACAACAAGTTTATCTTAAAAACCGTTTGCACCCTACACAGTGAGCTGCAGTCTCTTGCAGAGCCAAACGTTCTCCATTTGGTGAACCTCCGCAAGGCCATTGGTCGATGGGTCAGGTTATTTGCATATGCCGGGGTTTATAGTCCAGTTAACTCAGCGTTCATGTCAGTTGTCAGTTCATCTGACAGGGTAAAGGTCTGGGATTACTTGAATCATTTATGATTTTGTATGGCAGTGTTCTTTTCCACCCTCACCATGGGATTTTTCAGACTTGGAGGAGTTGGACTAGTGTTTGTTTTCCTCACACACACTATTCAATGCACAACTACACGGTATTTCACCTATGAAGAGGACACGCCCGGGACACAAATAGGAAATTTGTCTCAAGATTTAAAGATTGATCCGGCTGAAGACCCTGAGACATCGTTCCGCTTCATGCAAGAGAGCAACTTTTCTGTGATCCAAATGAGGGAGATAGACGGACTTCTGAGCGTTGCAGAAAGAATTGATCGAGAGCAGTTCTGCCCCAGATCTCCGCGTTGCTTCATCGCCTTTGACATTGTGGCCTTCTCTAAAGAAAAGTTCCAGCTCATCCACGTCGAAATCGAGGTAAAAGACATCAACGACCATGCACCTGTGTTTCCCCGCAATGAAACAAGCGTTGAAATAGTAGAGAATGTGCCAGTGAAGTCCAGATTCCCCCTGGATGTTGCTCTAGACCAGGATGTGGGGGAAAACTACATCCAGAGCTACAACATATCCCCCTCCAGTCATTTTGGTATAGAGGTGAGTGAACGGGAGGATGGGGTGAAGTATGCTGAGCTGGTGCTGATGGAGGAGCTGGACAGGGAGGTGGAGGACTCCTACACCATACAAGTGACTGCGTCTGATGGAGGAGTGCCACCAAAGTCTGGGTCAGTGACTGTAAATATCAAAGTGCTGGACTTCAATGACAACAGCCCCACTTTCGAACACAGCTCTCTCAAAGTCGAGCTGAATGAAGACTCTCCGGTGGGTCACAGAGTTCTTAAAGTGCACGCGTTTGACCCCGACGACGGCGTTAATGGAGACGTGCTTTACGCATTTGGTGATGGGTTAACACCTGAAGCTGAGCGCCTTTTCCACGTCGACTCCCACTCCGGTGATGTGACTTTAAAGGCGCTGGTTGACTATGAGAAGAGGAGGTCGTACGAGTTGAATATTAAAGCCTCCGACTTGGGCGCAAACTCTGTCCCATCCAGCTGCAAAGTTGTGATAGACATCGTGGACGTCAATGACAACGCACCTGAAATCGGCATCAAACCGATGACCTCCAGCAGTGACGGTGTTGCCTACATCACTGAAGCCGCAGCAGCGGAAAGTTTCGTGGCTCTGATCAGCACCTCGGACAGAGACAGTGGCTCCAACGGGTACGTGCGCGTCAGCCTCCTCGGGCACGAGCATTTCACCCTCCAGCAGGCATATGGAGACACCTTCATGATCATCACCACCACTACTTTAGACAGAGAGAAGATCCCAGAGTATAACCTCACAGTTGTGGCAGAGGACCTGGGGAGTCCGCCTTTCAAAACTGTCAGACAGTACACCATTAAGGTCACAGATGAGAATGACAACCCTCCTCTCTTCAGTAAGTCAGTTTATGAAGTCTCCGTCTTAGAGAATAATATTCCAGGATCATACATAACCACTGTGGTCGCCCGTGACCCTGATATGGGAAAGAATGCCAAAGTGTCTTACAAACTCATCGACTCTGAGGTTCCAGGTGGATCTCCAGTGTCCACGTATGTCTCTGTGGACTCACTCTCAGGGTCCTTGTATAGTTTAAGGTCTTTTGATTATGAGACTCTTGAGCAGATTGATTTGGTCATCCAAGCCGAAGACAGAGGCTCCCCTTCTCTTTCAAGTACTTCAATGATCAAGATAAGAGTTGTAGATCAGAATGACAACTACCCATACTTTACATTCCCTGTCCTACTTAATGATTCTGCCGATATTCCTCTGCCTTATAATGCACCTGCTGGATTTCTTGCCCTTCGTGTTTCAGCTGAAGATGAGGATGAGGGAGTAAATGGTGAGCTCTTCTACCAAATTATACAAGGTGACCCAAAGCTGTTCGCGATGAACAAAGACACGGGAGAAATTGCTTTAAAACAATGGCTGACAGCCGAAATTGGAGACGTGCTGGAAATGAAAATTGCAGTGACTGACAATGGCAGGTCCCCACTCTCTAGCGGTGCCACGATCAGGTTTGTCGTCTCAGACACAGAGCCCTCCGAAGACCAAGTTGTCATTGTGTTGCGGTCAAGTGATGAAGAAGGCTTCAGCTTGGATGGCTCCCTAATTGTCATTATTATGCTCAGTGGGGGTTGTGCATTGTTGCTGATTGCGATAGTGGTTGTTGTTGTCACATGCAAACTCAGCCGTAGGCCGAGAAACCGCAGCTCCAAGAGAGAACTGTGCCACAGCCTGTTTGACAGCGGGCCCATGACCGTGATGGGTTCGACAGGAGCAAACATATACACTGGCCATAAAGACTTTTTCCATGAGAGAACCTCTTCAACTCTGGATGATTCCTGCCTGTATGAGGAGAAGAGTGGGGACTCAGAGACAAAGGTGAGTCAACTGCACGGGTATTTTTTCATATTTATTTTCATATGCATGTGATATTTTCAAGTGCTGCCTTGATCTTAGTGCCAGAAATGGAAACTAAGCCCTCTGCTGTCATTTTGTTTGTTCTCTTAGATGTTCCTGCCCTCCAAGCATTTCCAACCAACATCTGTGTGGCAAAGTGACAAATACTGCTTGCAAGTGAGGTAAGACAACTCAATGTAATGTCTTTTTTCATATATGATATGCTTTATTCATAGTCAAATCTTCCTGCATAGAGGGTACTTAACATGCTCTGAGCATAGTTTTATCTGCTTGTAGCATTCATGCAGAATGAGGTTAGATGAGTAGCAAAGGGACGGGACTTGTATTTGAAAAAAAACACATCAATAATCAAGCTAATGTGGTGGGGTGGTGGCTCATACAGTATTTGTTGATTGTATTTGCAGTGGCATTGGCAACACCGACCAGCTGAGCGTGAAGGACAGTGGCAAAGGCGACAGCGACTTCAATGACAGTGACTCTGATATCAGCGGTGACAGCGGGAAGAGGAACTTCAGTACCTTCCAGCCAAGGCTAAAAAGTGAGTTTAGACATCTCACAGTTCCAAATAAAACATTCCCCTAAATGACATAAATGATAAACGGTAGTAAACGGTATAACTGCATGAAAGATTTGACATCCTTATCGTTATTTGTGTGTCTGTGTTTTCAGGTTCATCCAGCGGTGCAAACAGCTTATCTGGAGATGGCCAAGGCACTTACTGTGCAATACCAGCACAGAGCGTCAGGACCACCAGAGATAACGCTTACAGAATAGGCTTCTCCCCAGCACCGGTCTTCAGTAATCCTCATGGCTTCCCCACCTGTTGGAAGGAATCTGGTTATGGTACAAATCGGCCAAAATCGAGAAGCAGCATGCACAGTTTCTCCAGGACGGGGACCCTTCCTTCCTACTTTTCACAACAACAACACCGCGATGCCGCTGTGGGAAGCGCTGAAACTCCCAATCAGTGTCCAAATATAGTAACAGTGGCGTCTGCATTTGAGGTTGCAACTATCTTTTGAATAATGTTTCGCTAAATGAGGTGTACGCTATAGATGTAAATATTTGTAAAAGTATATTCTGCTGTATGCTACACAGATGTACATTTGGTTATGGGTATCATTATATGTTATATTCTAATATCTGAGTTTCAGTGCTGTATTATATGTATATATGATGTTTTATACCTTTTTTCAATAAAATAAAATGATGAAACATGCTGTGTATTCAGATATCTTGTTAACTATGATATCATATGAAGGCAGACATACTTCAATTCAACCATTATTTAGAAATTAAGACTTGTTAATTGAGAAATTTCAAAGGACCATGAATATTCTGAATATGAATTATTTTCCTGAAGCTATCAGACACTCCAGCCTGAATATGTAAACATGTAGAACTCTTCCCCCCAGTTTGACTCTACATGATCAAAACTCGAGTCAGCGATGATCAGATGTAAAATCTCAACCTGCTCCATTACCTGGGAGACTAGCTTTGAAGACTCCTAGGTTGCTCAGTTGAGTTTCTTGCATGCAAATGAGAGAGTAGCGTTCTCAAGTGGAAAATAAAGTATAAACCATTATTCCTACAAAATATGCTGGGTACTGTCACACCTGCTCCAAATCTTCTAAATAATTTACATCCCTGAACACAACACGTATTAGGTTCTCTGACAAATCTGTCATTTCTAGCTACGCGGAGCAAATGTTCAGCTCTTGTATATAAATTCAACTAACTTTACCTGGTGTGAGACAAAATATGCACAATGTGAAATACGCTTTCCCTCCTCTGAATACTTTCATGCTGCTTGCCCGGCTTCGTTGTCTTTTTACAGAAAATGACATTATTAAATTCAACTCAGCCATGAATATGTAGGGCAAGAGCAAACTTTCCCTGTCTCGTGGATTATTTATTGATGAGACATTGATGAGTGTAAAAAAGCCATAAACAACACTGATAAACATCAACCTGAATAATGGTTGCTGTTAATGTGTGGGTATGGAATAACTCACAGCATTCCAATGACTTTCATATGATAAAGGACATATTTCTTTAGCAAAATCTATCAACGGCAGTGACAGGACTATATACGAAAGTAAATCAGGACACATTTGCAAGAACCCAGAAAATCTGTTACTAAATTATGCAAGATAAAATCAATTAAATACACCCCTCAATCATGGGACCGGGTCCGTGGGGGAGATGCAGAGGTTTTCATCAACAACTTCAAATGTACAGGGCTGCTTTAATATTGCTTTTCATCCCCATTTTAAATGTTGCCGTCGAGTTGAATAAGTGAAGAGCGCGGTGAAAATATGCATTTTAAATATCAGTTTGTACCTGCTCGTTTTCATCTCGCTTTTGGTCGGGGGCATTTTGTTGTCAGCATTTGAAGAGTTACTTTAAATGATGTAATGGAGAAAATGAGACAAAACTTAAGAAAAAAAAAAGTGTTACAAATTACATAATAGCCATCTGAAGGCCAATCCTGAAGAAAAAATAAATAGTTTCCAAATCTGCTTCCTAGGATGAGCTATCAGTGGAAACTAATGGCAGGATGAGTCACTTTTTTCTGCTCATTTGCTAGGAAAAAAAAAAAGGGCTAAGAGCAGTACTCATTTGCATAGGCATAAATACCTGCTTTTTAAAAACTTTTGATGGCAGTTATAAAAGCTGGAACTGAGTGAAACAGATACCTTTTTTACATAACTGTAAAGCACTGAGAAGAGTTTGCGCCGCCACAGTATGCATCATGAATAGAGGAAATAGTTCAAGCTGAATAATCCATGATTAGATTATCCTGACAAATTTTTTTATGAAATATTTCCAGTCGGCAAAGTGAATACAGTTTGAGAGGTTATTACCTTTATTTCCTAACGTGTCAAGGCCATAAGGCAAGCAAAGGGAAGAAGGTCATATTTATGCTCCCAGTGATGTGCACTGGTCTGACAGATAGCCAATTGCAGAGAGGGAAAATGCATTTATCAATCAATACAATATGGCTCCCTTCATCATTGCCTCATGCTCCTTGTAGGTCACATAGTTGTGCAGTGACCGATAATTTGTGCCACAAGGTATATTCATCTGCAAAGAAAAAAGTGTGTCTATTTGAAAAAGCCATTGCAGAGTTCATTCGTATCCAAATGGACTTCGCATTAACAGCCGCTCTCACAGCTTGAAATCTCCCTAGGTAATGGAAAATGAGTGTTTTAGAGCTGGTTTGGCATTCATCAGCAGTCCACTGGTAAATGAGTCAGATCTGTGCACATCATTTCTAGCCTCTGCACCTGTTAGTGGCGTGTTTATTTGTGACAAATGTCGAACTGTATGGCTGCGATTACGTTGTTATGGCCTCTTAGCATCTCAACTTTAAGACATCATTCCCAAGTGGAGCCAGCGTTGGGAAGACGGAGCTTTTCTGAATCGATGTCATTTGCTGCTTTAGGCCCATCCCGCGGCACAATGTTTTGTACAACTCGCACCTCATCTTCATCTTTGTCTGAAGTGCCCCGGCGTGGATATTGACTTTTGGATGCTTTGAATTGTAGGGCTGGTGTGAAAAAATAACACCATTTGTTTTCTACTTGACAGTTTGTCTAGAAGGTGAAGTTGTGGCTATGTTTATTTACCATTAAGATGTTTTCTGCATCATTTACAATAAGTTAGATCAAACTGCACTCGCTCCCACATCAGTGTCTGATATTTAAGGATAGTTAAAATATGAGCTATATGAAAGGCAAAAGCAACAATTTCTACAAAATTATGGGATGTTATCTCTGAGTTTTTGACATCCCTCTGTAATTACTGACTAAACATATGTTGTTGGTAAAAGTTATTCACTGTGTGCTGCTTAGGAATGTTTGTTAATCTCATCCCACTGTGATAATATACGATGCATACTTCACTAAAAGACTACACATGTTTACATTTTAAATTTTGGTTGCTTGCCACTGGAAGCAAAATATTCTCCAGTCTTGTTTTAATATTGGGTAAAACTTCACCTAAGAAGGACATGTACTCTTCTGTTCTGTCTTCTGTTTTTTGTTTTTTTTTTTTTTTGCTCACTGATTCACTGAAAAAGTGTAAATCTTCATATTCTGATCAGTGCCCAGTGTACAGGGTTTGCTTATGCGCCAACTTCTACCATATGTTTGTATATGTGACAGTACAAAGCTGTTCAAGTGGGAGCCCGGGTCCATGACTTGGATCCCAACCATGAAGCTGCCCACTGTATTAAACATATCAGAGCCTCAGTGTGTGAACACAAGATACTGAACTTCGACGCTACTGCTTTAAACATGGGCTTGTGCACCATTATTACATAATTCGGTGCTACAGGGCTTCTTCTTCTTCTTGTCTGATAAACACTATTAGGAATTGCTTACATTTGAAGAGAGGCTTGAGAAATTAGAAAAACTGAATTAGTGTTAATAACATACCCCACTCATTTAATTTTATTGGTAATTTTTACTGTGTTGCATTCATACTCTCCCAGGTTTTTACCAGTTATATGTTTTATGTTTCAATTAGTGACAACAGTGACACCTTTTGAAAAGAACAGTATTATATATTGATTAACCTCATTAAGATGCAGGGCTGAGAGTTATAGAAGATCCTTCATGCCCACTGCCGTCAGACTCTGCAACACCTCAGTCTGGTGATTCATAGAGTGGTGATTGCTCATTCATTAATTCTGTTTATTTGCTTGCTTTTCTTTCTTTCTTTTTTTATTGAACTGATGGGGAAAAAAAGTGAATTTCCATCTGAGGATCAATAAAGTTCATCTGTATTTGTATTAATATGCAGTTGTGTTTTATTGTCAAACATTGCACTGTGTTAATATCACATTTTAATGTCATACTCTGTGTTTCCAGTGTTTACTTATTGTTTATTATTTATTCAGATCCCCGTTGGCTGTGCCCTAGAGCGCATCTACTCTTCCTTGGGTCTGAGGGAAAAAAAAGAGCATCTGTAGCCTCTTTTTGTAAAATATTAGGTGTATAGAAGAGGTTGAAAGCAAAAGATAAAAAATAATAAATGCGAGGTGCTTTGAGTGGACATTTTCTGCAGACATCTTTGCTTGCAGTTTAAATTTAGTGATGTGATTTATTGCCCATCTACTGCATTAAAGTAAGTCATCATTTATTTTATGTTTTGTTTCTTGGCAGAGAGAACGTGTGTGATTCATTCAGGTCAGGCAGACCTACATAGACCTTTGGTGTTTTTAAAGCAAATAGTACTTGTAGATTCTGCATGTAGCCTGTAACACTAAGCAACATCTCAACGTCTGTCTGTCTCTATTTTAGCTTTTATACCACTAGGGGGAAACATCATGCTATGTAAGTGTAAAAAATGCAGCCTACCCAAACATCACCCACACTTATGTGCCACAGGTTTGTTCAGCAAGCTGGCACAAATGTCATTTGAACAATATGATTTAACAAACTTAATAGCACACTTATTTCTTTGTTATTGTGATAAGTTTATCAGAAAGAAAAGTCCTCCTGCTGCTATAAAGCACCGTCTAATTTCATGAGCTTTTGCCACGCTATTACAAAATGTCAGCTTTTAATGGGTTTTCAGTGTCACGAGAAGCCTATGATCAGCTGTTACATCACATAATGTAACAATAATGTGTCAGTACTTTTACATTCTCACTTCTACTTCAGATGTGATCATTGGATGCCCAGTGCTTTTAGTGAAAAGTTCATCCAATACTACTATTGTTCTGGCGATTTTATGAAAGGCTGCAGATAATTTAAATATGTCAGTGCAGGCTGGCATTATCCGGATGGTAAAGGACATGGTGTTTCAGGTGAATAAATAAAGGATGAGTGCACTTTAAAAAAACTTTGGCAGTCACAGTATTGAGGATTATTTTTCAACCAGCTAACTTCCATAAATATAATATATTTTAGACATATATATCTATATTAAACACAACAAAGTCCCACCGAAAGCATCTCGGAACAATAATTCTGCTTTTGGCCATTGCTGTAAAGTATATTCAGCAATCCATATCCTCATCCTCAGGAGCATATTTACAATAGTGTACAACAAAAGCTCAATTCCCAATTGGGCTTGTATTCAAGATGAGCTTATTATGCATCTTTATAAATAAAAAATGTGCACTGCATGCATGACTGATCAGAGTGTTTTGAATGTTACCTCAGTGACAGAAGCGGCAACAAAAAAATAGCAATAAACATAAATGATCTCCCTTCAAGCCTCTTTGTTATACGGCGTCTACATAAACTAATCCAAAACAGAATGCATCACTTCATCAGGCTGACAATCACAGGCACATTAATTGAGTTTATCGCTGTATAAATGTACACACAGAGCGACTGCTGCTTTCCCACCTCAGCAGCAGACAGGTTGACCTCTGTCTTAAACAGTAATGGCAGTGCCTGCAGTTCTCTATCTGCAGAGTGTGTCAGCTCACACATAGAGCTTTGGTCCTGAGCTGATGATGATAAATCTGTGCCAGTTGTTCACCAGTTGACTGTGGTTTACTGCTGAGCAGGGAGGGTGTTTCATTGTGTCAGTGTGAGCCATCATGGAGACAGCTGCCAAAGGAAACGCAGCCTTTATGCTGTTCGCCACTATATGGAAGACAAAATTAGAGAGCGAGAGAAAGGGGAGAGAGGCAGGGAGAGGGAATGTGAAAGGGTGCACGGAATAATATGTTGCATCAATCAGTCTAAATGACTTGCTTATGTAATTAGCTAACAATGTTTTGTTTCTCCGGTTCCCTGAAGTTATTAGCAGTTCACAGTTAACCTTGAAGTAATTGGAATGGCTCCGTTGATGTTCTCCCTATCTGTATAGGACTGACACTTTATTTTTCTTCTGTGGATGGCTTCCCTCCTCTTTCATGTTGCTACAGTATTTATGAATTAGTTTCCTGTCACTTTACAGTACAGCCTAATACTAATTGGTGGTGAGATATACGGGTTATTCACATCCCACTAGGTGGCATGCTGTCTTCCTTCCTTCCCATCATTAACATGACTGAGAATTGTCGAAACTAATAACATGGTGTAGCTGTGGTAATACCGCTGCACAAATTACACCTTCCTTGAAAATGGCATAATATCTTACATAAATTTAAACACCACTAGGACTCTGGAGCCACTGCCTCTTCAAGCACTCCCTGGCATTTTAATTTGATGCTTCATCTGCAATTAGACATGCACTACATGGCCATTGGCTTATTTTTATTTAGTGAGAATCAAACATTCACTTTGGACTCTTCGTAATTTAAAAGGAGAGACTGAAACAGGCTCGGTGCAGAGGTTTTACCCTCAGCTCTTATTAAGTATTAATAAGCTGGACTGTGTTTCACTGAAAAAGGAGTTTAGCTGTCATACCATTGACAACTACTACATCAGCGGCGTGTAGGACACAGTCACACGACCGCCGCTCAGGAGAAGTCCAAACGTATTGTGAGAGTGAGAATGAAGAGCACCGCATGTGTGAAAAGTCTGCTCCTCATTATTTGAATGAGTGAAACAAAGAAAAACCAATCTGTTAGGGAACATCTTGGGATGTTTGCATAGCCAATGCTTTGCTCATTTTTGTTCCATTTCAATTTCACACAGAAAATGTTATGTCCTTTTTAATTTTCTGATAGTCCCATGCCTCTGTTGGCCACTTTGCCGGATAGATATCTGCCCAAGAAGTTAATTTAAATGACTTTTTGAGGATGGTGATTGATCCATTGCATACTAAATAACTTCTCAGTCCAAGATAAAGTGCCACTGCAGAAAGAATAAGGAAATGTCATGAGCTCTCCTAAATCACACCGCTATTGTAACTATCTATTATCTCGTTTTCCATCTAATTATCTAAGCACTGTTTGTTCTATGGCGCTCACCTTCCAATAATCCCAGACATTATTCAGAAATGCAGCTCTTGTCTGCATGAGGTATTTTAAGGCTTTATGGTGGGGACGTATATTCAGGATGTTGTTTCGCACCCTGAAATTTTAATGGTTGTTTTCAAGGGCTGTTTACTTGGATCTGAAATTTAAAATATATAAAAACAAGAAGCATTTTGTTTATTGTTTTCTTTGGAATTGTCAAGGATCATAGAGGCTGAGGTAGTTTTTCTTTTGTTTACCCAGAGAGGATCACAGACTGGGTCATATTAGAGATGTTTACTCCTCCTGTCAAAGGATAAGTTGTAAATTTTAGCTCACAGGAAATGAAAGATGTAGTGGCATGCTGAGTACAGACACCAAAGTAATGTCACCTTGAGTGAGCATTTCTCTTGTCTGGACTGGCAGGTGATATCAGAGGACAAACTCCATTTTGACCTTGTGTTCACTCATCACAACAAAAACACAAGAGATGAACAGAAAGAAAACAGCCATCACATTTTAAATATTATTGCTTCAGTCAGCCGATATCATCTGGCACAACTGCAGATAACTGCACTTCATACTGTCTGCTTCAACGGATGGCTAGGTTTGATGTTAACACCGTTATTAAAAATGCAAAAAAACAACCAAACACGTCTTTATTAATATTCAGTGCCATGAAGGTGTGATTGATTCCATCATCAGCGAAGTTATTTTCGTGGCCAGCATAGGAACATCAAACGCCATGACCTCCATTATTTCCCCTTTGAAATTGCATTCACTTTATTCGCCTCTCTGGCTCTCCAATACCTTGAATCATTTCTCCTGGGAGGTGGTTTTTTCTAACCTGCTGCTTCTCTGCCAGTCCTAAGAGCAATGTAACCAGCAATTCTCTCACACTGTATGTGGGACACTTGAGCTAAGAGTGAGACGAGGCATCTGGCACAACCTTCATGAGACTGTGCACTAGATTCAGCTCAGTGAAATTTCGACAGAGGCCCAAAAATAAAGTGACACACATGTTATATTTATCTTGATAATACGTGGATATTTTGTGACACAAATCAAACTCAGATGGGGCTTGAAAAACATTCATAACCGTGAAGGTTTTTTATCTATACTTGTGTAATTCCATTGAAAAAAACATATAATTCTTAAATTTTACACAATGTTGAAGCATGATGACTCATCACCTACCCAAGCATGGTGCCAAAAATTGAAGAGGGCCCGTGACTTGTTGCTCACTTTAAAGTGGTATACTTGCCAGAAGCTGCTAGGGATCTTGCTGCTTCCCCTGAAAAAAACTTCACCGAAATAGTTTCCCAACATAACATCCCAGAGCTTTCAGTCACACCACAAGGTCTTCATCATCACATATAATTTTCTATGTTTCAGTCGAAACACCAATACTATATAAATGGTTTTTTTACTCGCACCTGAGCCTCATGTCCACACTATAAAACTGTGTGGTTCACAATATTTCGTCGATGTTCTATTTTCTGTTGATATAATCCACAAGGTTTTTTTTTTTTTTGTTTTTTTTTAATCTACAACCTAGAACTGCACTCAGAGAGCACAGACATCAGCAAAGCCCAGTTTAACTAAAGATTGTCTAACTAAAAAGGGAAGATGATTGTAAATTTGGGGTGTAAACACATTACAGCCTTGGGGTCTTTAAAAGGAGACCAGAGGCTGTTTGTGCTTCAATGAAATCCTATGAGAGAAATGTCAAAACACTGTAAATACACTCATTCTCTGTGAAAATAGTTGGTTTCCTAAAAACTGGATGGCCTCTGTGATGGTCTTTAACATCGTTTCCATCAACTAACAAATCATGATCCCCCATGATAAGATCTAAAATGAAGAAAATTATTGTTTTGAGAAAAGTGACAGTTTGAGGTGTTGTGACAGGCAGGAAATCTCTTTTTCTTTCTAAGATTAAAAGTGGTCAAAGTCACTAAGAGAAATCTCTAATCAATGCCTGTCATGGCAAAGAAATCTGCCACACTACATGCCACAAACATTAGGAAACTTGAGTGACTTAATAATACATGTGACCCAAGTTTGAGCTATTTCATAGCATTTTATCAGTTTTCATCACTGGTGAAATGGCTAAATTAGAAATCTTCCCCTTTAGTTATATTATGTCTGTTTTAACTGACAGTTACCATGGTAACAATGGTCTTAGGTATAATTTGTCAGTTTGTGCTGCTGGTTAATTAATTAATTTATGCAATTTTTTTTTCCTTCTTCAGACAGAAGTGATCACATAATCTCCATGGACGTAGGAAATATTTAGCACAGCCTCTTCCAACACAAGTATAAAAACTGGAGCAGACTGATCATTTCAGTGTCTTTTGTTGGTGCAAACAAGATAAGATAAGATGATTTAAAATAATTTAAGATAAGATAAGATGATTTAAAATAATTTAAGATAAGATAAGATAAGATAAGATAAGACAGGATAAGATAAGATAAGATAATCTTTTTATTAGTCCCACACTGATAATAAAAAAGTACACAAAATATATGTAAAAGAGTAAAGTATGA
>JAPQRQ010000015.1:20920591-20935691 GCA_037367365.1 Apogon talboti
TATACTCTATAGTGTTTGCACATAGTAAGATAGAGACTGTATTAACAATAAACTAATGCTTTGACACTACTGTGTTTTCCTCAGAGCAAAGAACAGAAGCAACATGTAAATAATTTGTAATCACCCTATATTTGAGATTCCCAAAGTTTATTGTGACCAAGACACACCTATCATGAAGTCACTGAAAAACAAAAATCAAAATAAATGACAAAAACATAGTACCAAAAAAATGACTAAATTAAATATAAAAATACCTAATAGCAGTGGTTTTGCCCATATCTGCCAGTGGATGCCCAGACAACCTTATTCCTCTAACTCAAGTGTCGATAATCACCAGTATGATTCAGCATTGGATCTGTCCCCTCACAGGTTAATGTTATTATGTGCTAGATAAATGTCAAAAGCAGCTGTGATGTAGCTTTTGAGATGTTAACCTTATTTACAGTGCTCACTTTCCTTAACAACAACTAAACAGATGTAAAGACAGTCCAAACAAATCAGGGAATTAGGAACATATATAGATTTAATCATTGCTGTTATGCCCTGAACTGCAATGAATGAGCTATGGGATTAGGAAAAAAAGAGTAAACACACCATAGAACTGAGCTCAATCAAACGAATCAATTTGATTCATTAGCTTTTAACTCATATACCACGTGATTTAAAGGGTTTGACAGTAAAATATTCTTGGAAAAAAAGAACCTCAAAAGAACTGAAAGCCCATTTGATCCATATACTGACTCAGAATTGAAGGCTAAAAAAAATACGTCATGATCATCAAAGACAAAGACTATGAGAAACTGCGTACATGTGCAGGAAATTTTTTTTTCTGAAGTTTGAGCAGCAAAATGGCCCCGGATCTTTGAGGCTCTGCAGCATGTAGTAGAGTACCAAAGTCTAACGAGAAAGGACATTACTGAGATGAATAATCAATGTATTTCCAGGAGGGTGATTCTACCTTACTGTTGCAATACTGTAGTCTTTCCAGCAAAGGCCATTTATAATTACATGACTAATGTCTAATACAAATTCAAGAATCCTTAATCCTGAAACCTATTTAATCGTAAAATAGTATAGATTTGTTGAAATATTTTTTAATGCATTTGTGTTTTGTCACCATTAAAAATATTGCACCACCTTCTCATTTACAACTTACCGAGAGGCAGACATGAATAGTTTACAGTAATTGATTGTGCTTTAGCATTGTGTTAACTGGGTCAATTTAAAGGTCTATTTAATAACTCAGGTTGTAATCAGCTGCTAAGACAGAGTGTAGGCTTATTTTTTGCTCTGGCGCTGTGAAAATATTAGTCCTGCTAAGTTCTGGCCCATTTAAATGCAGTTATCAGAGGTGCCCTACTGTAAACATAAACTATGAGCATCACGTCGGAGAATATTCTGAGTCCATTTTTTATTTATTGTCAATACAGAAACTCAAGAGATTGTCTCCTAACACATCCCTGGGTATGGTGTTTGTTTTCTTGCTTCTCATAATTATATTCATGATTCCAGTCGCAAACGTTTGATGTGGCTAGAATGTGAATTCTGTTCCAGAAAGTACCTGTTAGTTTTACAATCCTAATGTGTTTTGTGTTTGGATCAGAGCAGTGTATTACACGCTTGTTTTCCAGACTGATTGATGAGCAGGTAATTTGAGAGTTTTTAGGTTCACATTTGCATAAACCTTTTAAAAGGCACATTCTCCATAGACAGTCACATTATTAGCTCCTTCCCCTCCCAAATGCAGATTAGGTTCAGAATTTATTAAACCCATCTTACCGACCACCAACTGAATCTCCACTGGATGCTATAAAGAACCCAAAATGCTTTCAAGTCAGACTTTTAGTTTTAAGAATTTGGCAGAGGGTTGTGTTAGTGTTCAGAGCCCCAGAGAGTTTCTCCAACAATCTAATGCAAAAACATCAACTGTTTAACCCATACACTCTGCAGAGCAAGACGTTACTGCTGTGTTTTGAATCAGAATAGAAATGCAGGAGAATTGGCACGGTGGCCCTTGAGGATTTGCATTTACATGCAAATCCACAGCTGGTCTGTAACAAAATAATTTATTCCACATGTATCATGATAACAAGGCTTCTGAATTGTGTAAAATTTCTTCTATTGCAATAGCAGTCAGGCCAACAGCTTTGTCTGTGAAGGTCACTGAGGAAGACCCACATTACACGTGTCAAACTACAAAGTACTTGAGCATGACTGCTAATGGAAAGCCAAGGTCTGGTTATCAATGTGGTGTTAGGCAATACCAACGCTGACGTTCTGTGGATTTTGCAAATAATATCTGTGTCACTGTTTATGAACCATGCAAACAATTACATTTCTGCTTAATATTTACTTGTATCATTTTTCCTCCTAGTAGAAGCAACAAATGAATGACTGAAAAATTACAGTAATCACAAAGGACCTGTTGAAATATATTAGTTTTTGGTATTAATTAGATGAATGTTGGTGTTATAAATCCTTTTTATCTGACAAATGTGTTAACTATACTATATACTTCTTATGTGACATATTTACAGCTATTATTATTTTTGTTGATCATCCTCCCTATTCATCTCGATCAGTATTCCAGTGTGTCACTTGAGGTGTGGTGGAAGTAGCAATGGGAGCAAAAACAGAATAATAAACAACTTAATCTCTCTTCTAATCATGCTTGTTCGGAGTAGTAAGTGAATCACATGAAAGAGATGCCAAGATATTGGGCTTATGCTAAAATGAGCCTAGCTACTGTTTGTCATTTCAACCTCTGTGGAATTACAACAGGTATGATTTTACACCCAGAGAATATTGTGCTTTCAAGTAAAAATCAATTCGTCATGAAACAACTGATGCATCCGTGTGTTTTTACTGCCAACAGAGCAGAGTCTGCAGTTCAATCCAGGTGCTGTGGTCTAATTACAGGAAGTTATCCATGGCAAAGTTGCCAACCTCTACAGAAACAACACCACCGAAGCCACATATTACTCTATGGCCTATTTATTATGGATATGAACCACCCTCTCAGAGTTCAGATCATATTAAATGGTATGACTGTGACAATGCAGACACAATTGTCAATAGCAGTTCTTTCCTGAGGTTTTAACATAGACTGAATGATAATTAGTTTCCCTTTGTTGTCCTTATCTCTTACCTGCAGAAATGGCCAATTTATGCAGGCTGCACCCTGGCCAGGCAAAGTTGATGCTCCCCAGAGGAGGAAAACAGCCATGTTTGAGACAATGGAAATGAACTGAGGGACAACTCAAGGTTGATTTAGATCCGGGGTAACATGGAATTAAACGAAGCGCCGGGCCACACTGATCTTGCCCTAGTGTTGACATATCTTCCCTCTCAGAATTACCCTCAAAGGAACCCGCATCACCAAGGAGCTGCTGCGTCACCGAGATGTGGTCAAGTGAGAATAAAAATGCAAATGTCATATTGTTGAAATGCTGAGTGAACTAAATGTCAGTCCATCTTTTTCAATATGAGATATGAGATTGATGTGGATAGGCTATTGAAGGCAAGTGTGATAGCTGCAGAAGGCAGGTTATACCAACAGCTGTGATATTTGAGCTGGGAAATAAGCCTTGTTATTTTCATAAGCAAAAGCAACTCTCATACGTCCTTTAGAGAGATTATCCTGGAAATACTCGCAGTCTGTCTGTATTTTATCTGGTGGATAGATGTCTAAAAAAGCTAATCATAACAAGGTGCAATACAGGAGACATCTGGTATTGTTTTCAAATATTGATAAGAATCTTTAGTTATGAATATCTAAAGCACTTCTCTGTTACTGATACTGAGAAGTGAGAACATACTGTAGCACTCTTTGAAGAGCACTATTACTCTTTCAAAACGTCAGCTTTAATTTTACATTCCTTATCACCGATTTAATCCAGTTCTCCCTTGAAATGACCACTTGTCAAGTCCTTACTGCTTCTACTACATCCCAGCCAAACGCGTTTCATCGATCTATTCATAATCCCTACTTCACATCCACATGTATTAGGAGCAACATCCACCAGCACGTTTTTTCCCTCTGATGCTGCTGCTCTGTTGCGCGCACATCAGTAAATGAATCACGTAGCACTAGAACAGCCCTTCTTCATGCGATCTTGCCAGACCTATTGGAGAAACCCCCCCAAGGCAAGATCTGTCACTGTTCACTCATTTGCTGGAAGACGATCAGAAACTATGTTAAATGCACCAAGAAATACACTGGAGTGTGTTATAAAGGCGTCGAGAGGATTCCAGTCAGATCTCACTGCGAAGGGAGCAGGTTTCAACAGTTGACGCGGGGAACTGAGCGCAGGAAAAGCGATTAATTTTGATTATCTGAAATATCTTCCAGCAGCCTTTTTTTTTTTTTCTTCTTCTTCTTCTTTTTTTTTCCCTGCAAGCTTCCACGGGGACAGTACCGGCGTGTATTGTCCGAATGAAGGATGCAAGAGCGCTGGGTCCAATTGGACTGGATTATGGGATTACTGGACTGATTATAGGACAATCATCGGGCAAAAGTCGCAGCCGTGCAATAGATGCTCTTGAATGACGGGAACACAAAAGGTTGCACGGGCGCACTAGCTGTGTATCGTGCTTTATTCTACTTTGTGGCATGGGAAGGCGGTAAATGCTACAGGAGGAGCAGAGCCCATATGCAACAGTGTGCCGCACAGGGGGAGAAAAAAAAAAAAAGTAAATGCATTGTGAATGGTAACATCGGGGAATGCTGCATTTTGAACGGGGATGCCAGTATTTGCTGTAGCCTAGGTGTAGATGTCGCATGAGGGCAATGCGCTTTTGTAAGCTGCGGTCTAACCTTCACCAGAGATCCAAACGCTTTAACCTTGGATGCAGTGGGGAATATTAATACTTTATAGTCATCGATTATTCATTAAGTCTCTCTCCCCGTAAGGAAAAACAAAGCATTTCTGGTACACTATGTTGAATTTGATCTTTAATTCATGCATTAGGTGTCGTCGGGCGGTCATCTTTGTTTACAGAAAGAGTTCATCATAGCCGATCGGCATGTAAAATAGGTGAAAACATCGATTCAAGCCAGATACGGATGCACGGATCGATTTAATACTTAATTAGTGTGAGATCGGCGACGACCACATGTCTGGTACGGGTTTAGTCCTCTAGGTTTGCCGTAATCAACAGGTTGAAAGTCAACGAGGATTTTTTTTTTCTCTGTCTGCCACCACCGCATATCCAGTTGAAGGGATGCGTCTCTCTGTACCCATTTTCTTTCTGTTGTGGGTTAAAGCCCTGACATTGAAAAACCTCAATTATTCTGTCCCGGAGGAGCAAGGACCTGGAACAGTCATAGGTAATATAGCAAAAGATGCCGGATATGGGACCGTGGAGAGAGGAAAAAAATCTAACTTCAGAGTACTGGAGAATTCTGCACCACATCTGGTGGATGTTGACCCGGAGAGTGGACTAATCTTCACCAAACAAAGGATTGACAGGGAAACGTTATGCAGGCGCAACCCAAAGTGCCAGCTCTCAATGGAAGTGTTTGCCAATGATAAGGAAATATGCATGATCAAGATTGATATACAAGACATCAATGACAACTCGCCTACTTTCCCTTCAGATCACGTTAATATTGATATTTCAGAGAACGCAGCTGCTGGAACACGTTTCCCACTGACTATTGCTCATGACTCAGATACCGGGGAAAATGGGATAAAGACCTATCAGGTCACAAGAGATGATTACAATACCTTTTCTTTGGATTTAAAAGTGAGGGGTGATGGGACTATATATCCGGAGCTGGTGGTTCAGAGACCTCTGGATAGGGAGGATCAGAGTCATCACACCCTTCTCCTCACTGCAATTGATGGTGGGGAGTATCCAAGATCGGGCTCCATGCAAATTAACGTCAGAGTGACTGACTCAAATGACAATAGTCCAGTTTTTGAGAAATCTTCTTATGTGATAGAGATACCAGAAAATTCCCCTCCTGGAAAAGTATTAATTGATTTGAATGCCACAGACCAAGATGAAGGAAGCAACGGGCAGGTTGTCTATTCCTTTACTGGATATGCATCTGAGAGAATACAAGATTTGTTCTCCATTGACCCCAATACTGGCGTCATCAAGGTCCAGGGAGAAATTGACTATGAAGAGAATCCAATCATAGAGTTTGATGTGCAGGCTAAGGATCTGGGGCCCAACCCAATACCAGGCCACTGTAAAATTACTGTCAAAGTACTTGACAAAAATGACAATTCGCCAATAATAAGTTTTGTTTCTGTCCGGCAGGGAGCCATCAGCGAGGCAGCACCCCCAGAATCTGTCATTGCGTTGGTCAGAGTGACAGATAAAGATTCGGGTCGAAACGGTCAACTTCAGTGCCGGGTGCTGGGGAATGTACCTTTCAGACTGCAAGAGAACAATGATAATTTTTACACGTTGCTCACAGACAGACCTTTGGACAGAGAAATGAAAGATGAGTACAATGTGACTATTGTGGCCCGAGACAATGGGATCCCCTCTTTGAACTACACTAAGTCTTTTACTGTGAAAATCCTGGATGAAAATGACAATGCACCACGCTTTACAAAAACAGTGTACGTGCTACAGGTGCCTGAGAACAACATCCCGGGGGAGTATCTGGGCTCCGTTCTGGCCCACGACCCAGATGTAGGTCGAAATGGAACTGTGTCATACTCCATTCTGCCATCACATATAGGAGATGTTTCAGTGTATACTTATGTGTCTGTTAACCCCACCAATGGAGCCATATATGCCTCGCGGTCCTTTAACTATGAACAAACAAAGTCCTTTGAGTTCAAAGTTCAAGCTAAAGATGGAGGTTCTCCTCACATGGAGAGCACTTCTACAGTCAGGGTCAACATACTTGATGTTAATGACAATCTCCCTGTTATTATTTTACCCCTTCTGCTAAATGATACAGCTGAAATCCCTGTGCCTAGAAACGTAGGCATTGGGTACATCGTGGCTACAGTAAAAGCTGTAGATCATGACCACGGAGAAAGTGGTCATTTGACCTACGAGATCACCGAGGGAAATGACGACCACCTGTTTGAGATGGACCCGGTGGGAGGAGAGGTCAGAACTGCCCATGCTCTTTGGGAAGAGGTTGCTCCAGTGGTTGAGCTGGTGGTGAAGGTAACTGACCATGGCAAGCCCCCCTTATCTGCCGTGGCTAAGCTGATCATTAAGGCGAACACAGAAGCGGTGGCAGGAGGGGGTTCCAGCGCGAGTGGGGAACAGCAGCACTGGGATGTATCCCTGCCCCTCATAGTTACCCTCTGTATTATCTCTGTCATGCTCTTAGCAGTCATGACCGCCATCGCTGTCAAGTCCAAACATCAAGATAAGGAGACTGGGAATTATAACTGCCGCATGGCTGAGTACTCCAATCCTCCAGTGGGGAAGGGCAAAAAGAAAAGGATCAACAAGAGTGACATCATGCTGGTGCAGAGTGAGATGGAGGAAAGAGATTCTGCAAGCCGGATGAATGTGGTGAGCAGCCCTTCGCTCATCACTTCACCAATATGCTTTGACTACCAGAGCCCTCTGCCACTCACACTTCCCAGGTCAGAGGTCATGTACCTGAAAACCACCCCAAACAGCCTGACAGTCCCCAGGGCAGGTTGCCACTCCAGCTTTGCCGGGCTTAGCACAGACACTCCAGCAAATAGGATGTCAGTGATACAGGTAAGGAGGATGCTGCACTATATTCTTTATCTGCCCTTTATTCTCGCTTATCTGCCCCCGCTGCTTTGCTATACAAATCTGACAAAAGAAAAGTAATCGTCCGAAAAAAGGAAAACTCTGTCACTGTGAGCAGACATCATTATTATTTCCATTTTCTTTCCCTGTATTATAACTGCAAATCATTTCCTTCTTATAGAGCATGATACAGTAGTGATGGAATGTATTTCTATGTTGTAAACAGCATTTTCCTACAGACTGACTCTTTTCCGCCCGCGTGTGTGAAATCAAAATGATTTTAGTCATTGGTTCCTTGCGAGTCTTCCCCTGCAAAATGGTACAGGTGGTCCGCATAATCAAAAAGTCCTCTCAGTTAGACATGCAAACAGTGTGAGTCTTGAACAAGGCTGCTGTGACCCTGCCAGATTCAGTGCTATAGAGTGAAAACAAAACCCTGCCTGAAATGTGGGATTGGACAGGTGTTTGAGCAGCTTGTCCGATCACATTACTGAACCAATGTGCACCAGAAAGCTAGAATGCACACAGCATAACCTTACAATCGCATTTTTCGCTCTCCACAAATATGGGCCAGATCCACCCATCCGCATCCAAAGTTGGCATCACAAGGCCATTAACAGGGTCCAGCCTTGCCTTGTAGAGATGGCAGGATTGTATGCGGAAGCCAGCTAACATGCTAATTTGACAGCATGGGCTTGTACTGCTGTTTAGCACAGCAGAATTATCTGTTGTAAACGATGTAAATATCTAGGACAGTCTCACAGACAGTCTCATTTGGAGATGATAACACAGATGACAAGGCCTGGCACTGTCACCAGTCACTAGGGTATGTGGGTGTGATCAACACAAACACATTATTCTCAAGATAGGGAAAAGGAGGCTGATGATGACAGTGGTTAATGCTTTAGTCCTTTGCCTTGCCAAGAAGGCACATATGGTCACAATGCACATTTGTTATGAGTTGTCAACATTATTGGCAGATAATATGTCTTTATTCATTAAATTTGATTGATAGGTGTCAATACAATAATATAGACTCATACCATTAGTTACAATAAAGTTGTGATATAAATACTTATTATCCGGTCTGAATCTCATCACTGCCAGGTTAAAAGCTGCATTTAAATTTTAACAATCTAAGTTCAAAATATTATTTTTTTTCCTGTTTCTAGACTGAAAATTTCCCCTCAGAGCCCAATTACGCTGGCAGCAGACAACCGTTTGTTCAAAGGTAAGAGCTCCAATAAAAGCCTACCTGACCACTACATTTAGCTTCCTCATTCTTGTCTCAAGGCATCTGCCTATAGCTATCAAACAGGGACACTCATACAGAGGTGATGCTAACTAGTGTGTGTGTGTGTGTGTGTTTTTTTTCTTCCTTCTGTTCCACTGCAGCTCAACATTTAAGGATGCAGAACGAGCAAGCCTCCGAGACAGTGGCCATGGTGATAGTGACCAGGCTGATAGTGACCAGGATACTAATAAAGGCTCACACTGCGACGCGTCTGCCAGGGAGGCCCTCAAGATGAAAGCAACAGCAGTTAATGGCCAGCCTTTTGAGCAGGGTGAGTGGACATACTCTTTAACTGACATCTTGAAGATGCCTAACTGACTCTTGTTCCAGGTTTTGTTTATGTATTATGCAGTGAGAACATGCAGGGAGCTTACTGGTCTTTAAGTGGTGGTCCATCAGCCTCTGGGCACAGCCAATACAGACAAATACTTAATATGGAACAGGTTAACCCAGACTGTTAATATATTCCGTAGCTGCAGTGGGTAGTATTACTTTGTACTGATTTACATTGCAGTCAGTCTCAGCTGTGTTGAAAAGATGACATGAAGGCACCAGAGTGGAAGGTAGATGGTAGCTGAAGAGGATAAAAGAGCCCATTGGCTTAAGGTAGAATGTTCAAACATCTTCTGTCTGATTTAGCCATCAAACAAACTCATATGCATGGCAAAGTGTACCTCCATCTGTGTTCCTTTTGATCATGTCATTATTTGAACACAACTTCCCCGCATGCATGTCTGGAATAACACGACAAAGACAAGAATCTATGGTAGACACTTGCGGTGAAAAATGACAGGTATTTCTGGTGAAGCATGACAGTGTTTCCACCTTTGCTTGGAAAGATTTTTGCAGTTATTATCAGTTTTGCCATGGTTACACTGTTTTGAGACGAGCCCTGCTTTTACAACTGAAAATAGAAATGTTAAATTTCATTTCACAAATCTAAAAAGGACGCCAGAGCGAGGAGTATAATCATAGATGACTGTCAATCTGTTGCAACCTAGCTGACCTGGTAGGGACTGATATATTTAGCTGTTCTCGATATAAACTGGAAATATGAAAGCAACTCTCACAGGTAAGATAAAAGATAATGGGGGACTTGAGTGAAGTGGTGATGTCTCTCATTTCCTTCAGTGAGCCCTGGAAGAGAATGACTGTGGTCATCAGGTCCCTATGCAGTACTTTCCACACCATTTACATTGCTATGAACTGTTTGTTTGTGGCATGCTCAGGAGGGCAGAGATGGAAACACACTTGCGGCTGCCAGAGGGACGTGTGAATCTCTCCCTTTCTCTCTATCTGTCTCACTTTTGTGTACGTGTGAGTGTCTGTGTGTACGTGCGCGTCTGTGTGTGCTGCGAGGAATTATGGCAGACCAAACTTGACTCTGTAGGAGGTGTAAATTCAATCACAATTTTTTGCAGCACATTTCAGAATCTGATTCAGCCCCAGTTCTAACGCCAATCACACAGAGAGATTCTGAAAGAGATGTTTTGTACATGCAAGACTGAGCATTTACATGTACGGCGCAGATTTTTGCTTGACGGGAATGGCAGCTAATTTATAAACCTGCATTTGTAAGATAAGAGAAATGCAAAGAAGTGGGGCATTGCATTTAATATTAATAGGTTTTGCTAATGCCTTTCCGGTTGTGGGAAATGTAGCTAAAAAGTAATAGTTAGATTAAGTGTTGTTCTCTCTGGGTTGGTCAGTTCAACATTAAATGGATTCACTGTCTGTTGACTACAAGATGGAAGATCTACATTATGCATTATGCTTTAGACCTGATCAGACAAAGACATCACCCTCCAACCCACACACCCCGTCTGTTTCTCACTCTGTCTCTCACATACACACACGCACACACACATGCAGGTACATTTATTGAACAACAAAGCCACTGTTTTGCAGATTTTGACAAGGTAACGCTATTATCCAAAATGGAGACACCACAGAATTTTAGATCCAAATGCACCAACACAAAAGCTTGTGGGTTAAGTACTATTGCTTTTATGTCTTTACCTTTACCATCCCTCTAGTCTCTTGGCTGCTTTGATACAGGTAATATATGCACCTGTGCAGCTTCCACTATCATGCACTCTGAATATTTATTCACTCTCACAGACACCAGATGCACAGTGGGTATGTTGCTAGGCTTTCTCTGATTCTATTTATAATGGGCAGGCAGATTCTTTGTTTTTGAGAACATGTTATTTCTCTACTCACAGTCACCCATAAGATCATAGCTATTATGTCACTTTGTCATGAATCTGTTATGTGACTATGTAAATGCTGTGGTCATCCAAGGTTATTGTATAATACTGTCATTTGAGAGCTGTTATCTAACCATTGTATTAAGTGATCAAATTGAAAATGGAAATGGAAAACTATTGGCAGGCACAATGCATGAAAAACTGACGACAACTCTCATTCGCTTGCTCCTTGTTTTGTTTTGTTTTGCTTTTTTTAAAAATAATATCCATTATGTAAAGTAAGAGCTGTATATTGGTGGCCTCATAGCATAATATTTACTCATACACTATATGAACAAAAGCATTGGGACCTGTTGAATCTAAGTGTTTCTTTTCTAACAGGGGTCTGGGCTGCAAAACAGTAATGACAAATGCCATAATATAGCTTTATTAGTTTTATATATTGTGATAAATATCATATTGATTATTAATATTGATGTTTATTTGTCAAAGTAGCATGAATACAGCATCTTACAAGCTGTAGCCATGATGTATCCCTATATATTGTCCATATAGTTTATAAACATCTATATTTCTTTAAAGTTTAATGGGAGATTTTTCTTCCCAAGTGAGATGTGACGAAAGTAGATGGTTAGTTGTGGTAGAAAATTATTATTTACAGTCAGGGCACGAAATATATTGTAGAAATTTAGAGGTAGAACATTTAAAATCATAGTCATGGATTAAAAAAAACAAAAAACAAAATCAATGTCGAGAGAAATTAAGTCTCTGAGGCATTTTGGAAGCAAAGATACTAATTTAAACCAAACTAACCTATGCAGCGCAATGATATTTATCACAATATAAAACTATATTATGACATTTGTCATTATTGTTTTGTAGCCCAGACCCCTGGTAGAAAAGAAACACCTGAATTCAACATGCCCCAATACTTTTGTCTACATAATGTATGACTTAGGCAATTATGCTATGAGGCTAATGATATAGAATATGAATACATGTGAATTTAACAAAAGTCTACATATTGGAAAATAGCTTGTATTATCTCCGCGTTACACAAACATTACAATCTGAGTTCAAAAAGCTGTGCATGGGTATTTAAAATAAATGAAAAAAAAACAAATTTTTTTTCTCCTAAGCAGGAGGAATACATTTTATATAAAACATGCAGACACAATGTTTAAATTACACTGGTTACATGGTGGCACACAATAGCACAGTGATAAAAATAACATGCTCTGTTTTTGCAGAACCTTCTAAGCTCATACATCTCTTTGCATCAGCATCATCTGCTAGTTCCTCTGCAATGGTGATAGGTACCATGGAAATGAATTCAGCACCTCCCTGCATCTCTTTGCTTATGCTCATTGTTCTGGCCGGTGTATCTGTGCCTAAGACATACTTTTTTTCCTCTATGGTGCTAGACGAAAGACAGAAAAGCACAAATGCATGGGGGCACAGAGCTGTAATCTTGGGTATAGATGCTTCAAAGCGTAGCATTTATAATATGCAGGATCTGTATTACGGTTTTACCAAATCAAAGCCATCATTTAGCTCTCCCTTTTGATGTAAAATGCATTTTGAACTCAAATGCGTTTCTCTTGATGTTAGTCCTGACAAAGATAACACCCTGGAATGGTTTATTCTGAGAATGTAACAGTGTAAGTTCACATAATATGTAACATGTTAGAAAAAAAAAATCACAGTGCTCAGCCTGGCCATTACACGTGCAGTGTGGTGTAAATTACGTGTGGACTAATATGAGAGCGAGAATGTTGTGTTCAAATATGGCTTGTACTTGACAAATTTGGAAAAAAAAAAAAGAGAGCTCTGTTGAGATTTGTAACGAATCAGTTATAAGAAAACCAGGCTTTGCTACCACTACTAGACTTACTGAAGTATCTGCATTGATAGTCCGATTGTTAGCAAACCTTGACAATAACTTAAACCATAAAACTGAATGAATAGTGCTCCACTAAATCTGTCACCCTTTTTTTTACACATTTGCGATGATTTTATTCATATATTTAAAATGTTTCCACTTCATTTCATTCAACTATTATTATTGCAACAATTATAAAGTTTCATATTTAAGAACTAAATATTGTTAAAAGTTAAGTTTGGAACAGGTTAGGATTGCCATCTGTTGTGTTTCTGTACACTTCTTCGTGATTTGTTGTAGATATGAGAAAATTTTAGCACTGAACTTTTCAATTCACTCAGAAAATAATTAAGAACGCCATGTTGCCCTGTGGGTGTATGTGTGTGGGTAGGGTGTTTATAGACTGGAGCAGCAGAATGGTGATAGTAAAGGCCTCTACTTTGCAAATTAACTTGCATTGGATTTGCTGCATATGGTGCTGGTTTACATCTCATGGGGCTTGTGTCAGGGAGAACCTGTGTTTGTTTTCTTTTTTTTTTTTTTTTTTACTCCCTCCTTGGGTTTGGTGCATCCCCCTGAAAAGAGGTATGAGATAAAGGTACAGTTGTCTTTGAACACTCGGGCCTTCCTAGCTCTTCCAGGAAAAAGGCTTGTCATGTGGAGTTTCCCCCCCGGTTCCAGGCTGATATTCTCATCCTCATCAGGGTTATGTTTCAAAATGAGATCAAACTTCATTCACGGTTAGTCCCCTGCTCATTGTCTTTGATACCACAGGATGACATGAGCAAGACAGAGCAGCCGTATTTATAGACCAAAGCTATGAGAGGAGATTAGTGTAGTATCAAGTCATGTTGTAATTGGATATATTGTCGCTCTTTCCATAAATAACAGGTTTAACGTTTTGGTTTGAGAAAGAAATACGACGACAAGAAGGAACGTGAGGTGTTAATATGTTCTGTGCATCTAAATTTAAGAACTTTGCATATTTATGTGCTAATATTTTACTAGGAACATTTGGCTTTTGTCAGATAAGATGTGCATAAGGGGTGGGGGTGGGGTTTCTGCTGCAGATGTGGTGTGTATGTGTGTGTGTGTGTGTTGGCATATGTGTTGTTCACTTCATATTTGTCTTTGTGTGGATTACAGTCACATTTAAATGCTATAGTTGGACATATTTGACAGAGTACAACAGATGTGCAAAACCTAAATAAATTAGCAAATCCATTATTTTTATTTGTTGCCCTATGTAGTGGAAAAAAATGTCATTACAAGCTCATGGCAAAGACAGCGCCGGAAAGACATTTATTAACACTGAATCGCTCCAAAGAAAAATAGAAAGATTACATTTTGATAAATTGCCATTTTGTTTTCATGTATGACGAATGCAAGGAAACTGTCATTTGCTACCAATTTGCGAAGACATTTCTGACATTTTCCTTAATGCTCGTACATATAAAACACCTCTGTCTAACATTGTCAGATTTGTTTTGATTGCTTGGATTTGTTTTGATGACTTTGGAAAAATGACAACTTCTACATAACGACACCATGAAAATCGGTTCATTCTACATGTCGCTCTCAGTATCCTTATTTTTTTTTATATTCAATGTGATGTGAAATGTTAAAGACCGACTTACACCATAAAGATAAAGTCTTACTCATTGCTTCACTTGACAGTAATACACAGTCAAATGCACATGTCAAACAGTGCTTTTGTGTGCAGCATCAACTAATGCAGCTCCAGAAATCACCATGCAATCTTCAGCCTATATGGTGTCAGAAGAGAGGCTGAATATTTATTTTATTTTGCGTGTGTGTTATTTTTATGAAGTGCTGAAAGTACTTTTATACCTTGCATAACCTTTTCAACACTGGTTTGTTTGTTTTGTTTGTTTGTTTATTATTTCTTTCGAGCAGAAGAAAACAAATCTTTTTTTTACGTACAAGGAACCAATAGCAGAACACACAAGTTAATAAATAAAGGTGATCAATACAATATAGCAATTT
>JAPQRQ010000015.1:20935791-20958060 GCA_037367365.1 Apogon talboti
GTTTCACCCCACATACAGACAGACAAAAGCTCTTCCTGGTGGTTCGAACCTTAGGTAGTCCAAAATTTCCAAAGCCTCTTATGCCATAAGTACTCTCTCTAAGTGTAAAAAACCTGTGTATGTTATTTGGAAGTGTTTTGTTGAATGCTTTAAATAAGATTAACAAGGTATAATATTTCACAAGGGCTAACTAATATAATTGAATTTCATGTTTCAGCACCAACTGGCCCTGCTAGTGTCTAAAACTGCAGTACATTTGGAGCTGGCTTCAAAAGCAAATCATTTCCCATAAACCACCCATGTTAAAATGAACAACTTTACAGCAGAAATAAACATGTTTACAGCCTGGTACGGAAATCAGTTTAGGTCTCTGTAGTTAACTCCTCCCTCCGTGACAACTGTACAGAGAGTTAATTCGTATATATAAAAGTATCCCCTTTAGATTATATAGAATTAAGCCCTTAAGTTATGAATAATTAAGGGAGTGGCTGCTGTGATTGATAGGTGGCTGCTGTTTGGGCTTTGATTGACAGCTAGCAATATCGCAGGTGCCAAGTCAGAAACTCAGAGCTTTTGTTTATTGAGTAAAATTTATTTTTCTCCCTGACAGGCAGCTCTGTTGTAGTTCTGATTTAGGAATTACACTAACAAGACTGTCAGAGGATTCTGTCAGGAAGTTTACCCATACTTAATTACAACATCTGGTCTAACTTAACTGCATTAGCTGATGTTAGCATTAATTTGTATTGAATTATATGGTCTGACAGGTAGTCTGTTAATTAACTCAGGTAGCTGTAATTAGTGTGTTTATACATTTCCAGACTTTAACACTCAGGTTATTAAGTCCAACCGTATGTATTCACATTTATGAAGTATATGAAATTAGCTTGATTACACTGCTAGTCAATGAGGTGGGTGTTTTTTTTTTTTTTTATGTATGTACAGTAAGTTCTCCAACAAAACCCTCTTGATCTTAATATAGACACTTGTTACACAAACTCACCATGACAAGAACAATGTTAAGCATCTCCAAGGTTCAACCTGGCTGTCCATGATCCCATGGGTGACATCACAGAGGGTATTTATGTACAGTCTGTTCTGCACTTACAAAAGCTATTCCTGCAAGAAAAAAAGCTCACCACATTAGAGTAAACAGGGTCACCATGTGACAAGGACACAAAGTGACTGTACACATTCAATAAGGGAAATGACAACGTAGAAAGATGTAACACAGCCGCATAAAGATATTTAAAGTAAAAAATGGTTAAAGTCTTAATCTTATTTCATTTTATGCCACTTGTTTGTTTCATTATTTTGATCTGATTTCAGCCAAATTTTGATAATGAACATTTTTCCTATCTCTTAATTGCTGAAAAGATTATTAAAAATTTAAAATTATTGTGACTAGCACCATTCTAACTAAAATACTTTCATCAGAAATGAGCATCTCTGTTCATGCAGTTGTTTTTCTGTTTATTCCACACAACCTGGTGCTGCTGCTGCTGCTGCTGTAAATGTAAAACACTCTCTCCGCTTCCTCTGCACCAGATGATATTTTGCAGGAAACACCTACACAGGTTGTTTAGAAAAACAGAAGAAAAAGGTTTCATGAATAGGTTAAATTACTGTTGTGATACATTGACCACCAATGGCATAAAAGCAAAAATTGATTTTTTTGTTGTTGTTTTTTTCATGACATTGTTGTGCATGGTAATTTTAAGGTTATACTGTGAGTTGTATCTGAAATGCAAAAGCCTGCTCTTTAGTAACCACAACAACATTGCTAAATTTACACACTGTTGTTGAAAAGGCTGCTGGTTCATATTTTATTCTGAAGAATTCTGGGATGCATAATAAATAACTTCTATCAACGAAAGATACCATAGTTAGTAGTTGAATTTTAAGGCAAGTGCGGGAATTGGTGTTTGTGTAGAGTGGATTATTGTAGCTGCACATCCCTCAATATGTCATTTACATTTTTTTTTCCTGTGTTGTTTATTCTTACTCCAGCAGGGTCCAATAACAAATGTTTAACTGTTTTTGCAGAGCAAGACAAATCAGTCCACTGCACCGATGAATGTCGTGCACTGGGACATTCTGACAGATGCTGGATGCCAAAGTTACGGGTAGGAAGCCAAGCAGACAGCGCCGATAATCGCACCAACCTTTTCATCCCTGTGGGAATGGATGCCATGGTAGAGACAGAGATTTATGGCACCATCAGCTGCAGCAGCAGAAAAACCCTCAGCACGTTTGGAAAGGAACAGCGGGACAGTACAATCCTAGTGGCCAATGTCAAACCTTACTTAAAATCCCAGCGTGCACTAAGCCCACCGCTACAGGAGAGTCCATCTGCGTCTAGTAGTCCCACCAAGAGTAGTATGCCCCTGGACTTGGCCAACCAAGAGTCCAAAGAGGAGAGGGAGGGGGGTTCAGACAGCAGTGCCTATGGCCCTCCAGATGGCCAGTGCTCCCCACTGCACACCGTATTGGAGGAGCCCTCCTACCTGACCTGCGAGCTCAGGCCTAAGTCCCTGTCAAGCAGTCTCATTCACAGCTCTGTCATCAGCCAGGAGTGCGGGGGGTCAGAGTGTGCTCTCGACCCACGGGACTCTGGCAACTGACAGGTCAGATGATCCCACTCTTTCTCACCTGCCAGGGGTGTGATGATGATATCACAGATTAATGACCAAGAGGCGATTTATTTTGTCCCACAGAGGAGTCCAGACATGCATTGTATAACCAAAAACCATCTGCTTTGTATGTTTTTTTTGAGTTCGTGACTTGTTGTGTTTAGGTGAAAATATGTGTCCTTGACTGCTGTGAAGGTTCTGGGGGAAAATCAGTGCTTACCTGACTTCAAGTGTTTTCATGGTGTACTGTACCTGTCAATTTAGATGTCTGTATTTTACACATTTCAAGCTCCAATTTTGTGAGGCTGTTGAACAAATTGCTACTGTTAAACTATTGAGTCCTGTCTGCTTTTGTACAGTGAAGCTTTTTGTCTCCATTTAGTGTATAAGGAACATCTCTTTCAATATCACAGGCAATTGAAATACATATCAGTGACGTTAAATACAAAAGTGAAGTGTCTTATGAACTGTTAACGGTGGTGCAACAGGGAATGTCCCTTTTCATAAAACCATTTGAGGTTCCTATAAACAGTTTTTTAAGAATGTATTTGTAATTTTATTGTTGTCCTCTGCAGTTTATGTGAAAATAAGCTGAGCTTACACGTGAATGTGGGCTACTGTACTTGTTGTGTATTTTATTAAATTTGTATACACTGTGTGCATGGAAGGTAATTTTTTTTTTTTTTTTACTAGTGACAACTTCTGAAGCTGTCGTATTTGTTGTGTGAAAGAAGTGCATTTCTGTCTACAAGGTGCTTATTACATGTTAATGACAAAAAAGTCTGCAAACGTGCCACCTTTAGCTATATACTGTATACCAGCACATGTTACATAAAAATCTAGAGGGAAAAAAAAGCTAGAGGAACTTCTAAGGGACATCACAAGCAACACTTTACACAGCAATTTATATTTTAAAACTCTAATAAAAACGGGCACTGTGTATTAGTGCACCCAAGAGAAGATGAGTGGACTTCCTCTACTTAATACTTTGTGATAGTATGTATTATAATGGGAAAATGAAAGTGTTGCCAATGCTTTGTTCCTAATTCTCTTAAATTCAAAGTCATCATAGTAGCTGTCAGTTAATGTCTACTCATCGTTATCGGAAATGTGTTTGACAAAAGACGAGACATCAGCCTGACAAAAATGAGAACATTCAGATGCAACTACCAGTTACAAGCAGACTTTTTGAAATGAATTCTTTGATTAGATAAAATGAAATTTTAATGATCCCTGGGGGAAAAGTGGGTCACTGCTGCAGCGAAAGATTCAACAAATAGTTATAAATAAATACAAAACGGGGACTTGTAATAATAATAATTTAAAAAAAAAAAACACTAGTTAAAAAAAAAAAAACTTAAAAAGCAGCATCGTAACTATCTGTATTTCAAAGTTGTAAGACACTGTGCTTTAATATACAACATTTCATAGCATTTTCACTTGAGTGCACAACATGCTTATATCATTTGCCTTCCTCCTCATTAGATTTATTGCGGTAGAGGGGTAAATTTGCTGTTTATATGCATTGCACTTCTTACTATTCAGTCAAACACTCGAAGGGTAGGGGCTGTGACAGAGGGCGGACATATTAGAACAGCCTAAACTGCTGCAATTCATCCATTGCTTCATTTCTTTGCAAGCATAACCTGCTTCGTGAATGTTTCTGCTGCTGCTTAGTCATTCCGGCAGAAGACAGGGACATAAATGTTGCTGTGACCTGACTGATACTGTTTAGAAACCTTAGACTATATCCACTACATCTGCTCGACATAGTCTACTGTATATACCGCACTTTAACATCAACGCAGATGTATGTTTGCCGAAATGCAAATCTAAACTTCGGAATCCTGGATACGTCGAAATGTTTTCTATTTTTTAATCTGTAAAACAATCACACAAAAGCTTCCTGTTTCTTTGCACTTAGTTTAGTTTAGTTTTCCCATCTGGAGACACTGACTTTTGTACCCCAGCTCGGTGAGCGGTTTGAGAATGCCTTGTTTTTCATGAGCTCTGGATAACAGAATCCTGTCATCTACTGAGAGCTGACTATAAGTACGACTCAGTTTCTCCTCAGGGAAAACACATTAATTTGGATTTTGATTTGCATTTGTTTTGGTGCTGGTATTGACACAATTCCAGACCTAGATGTCTCATCTCAGCAGGCAGCTCTGATGAGCTCATCTGCATAAGTTGAAATACTCTTTGAGAGGGAGATTGCGTGGGTCACAGCAACTCATTCCATTGAAATACAGACAGAAACATCACATCATTTTATCTGTATCAGTCCCAGGGTTTCAGAACACGGGGGATGAAGACAGGTGAGCAGAATGTCAAGTAGAAAAGGGCTGAACCATTTGCTGAGATACTTACTCCTCAAATCTTTTTAACACTATATCACTTTGGGATGTAAAACAGGTTAAACTTCCACTTCTGGCATGATTATGCAAAATTTGCTTTGAAGCAAAACCCTTTCTTAATTAACACTGTGCTACAGTACAGCTGCTTGACAAAAAAGTGCTATGTTGTTGAGAGGAGCTGAATGCAGATTAAGGACTAGCATGCAGTGTTGGATGAATATGACTTGTCTCTCAGAATGATTACAGTCACACTGAAAGGGAATTACAGACAATGAAACTGATCTGTGTAATACCTCCATTCTTCTACATTTTACATACACAAATGATCTATTCAGATGAAAATGGAATGAGCACTGTACCATTCAGTTGTGAAAAATTGACATGCTCACCCTGAGTACTTAAGCTTTTAATTCAATAATTCAATAACACAGCCGATTAAGAGCTTGTCTTCCACCTCCACCAAAAGCTATGGGAGATGGTTCCACATGACTGAGAGACGTTGTTGGGGAAACAACAGTCAACACAACAAATAAACAACATTAAGGGTGTAGTTTTCCTTCTAACTGAGGGGTGTCATTGAACGCAGCACACGCGCCTTTAGGGCAAAAATATTAAAAAGCCGCTTCAAGGGTTATCTGCATATTTGTTTTGAAGGTGGAAAACAAATACATTTGTGAATATATTAAACAGGATCCAATTAGAGGAAACGCACTGATTCCTCTAAACGTATGGTTAAAAAATCATATCTTTTGCGAATCACTTTGTATAATACACACTATTAATCAATTCATGCAATAACTCATTAATGCATAATGAAACACTTTCAGCAGCCCATAAATACACTCAGTGCTCTGGAAACTTGTCATACAATGTTAGCAGTTTCATTAAACTTAAACAAAATCCCCAACACAAATGTGAGATGACAGTGGATGCAGATACAAAGTGATGCTAATAGGTATTTTTATTAGCTACAGTTTTCTTCAGGCTCAGAGTCTGACCTGCCTTCAGAGAGGCTTTGAATTGAGCTGCAAAATTTGGAGATTTGCTCTATATATAAGCATAAAAGTGTATTTCTCACACAAGCCATTCAAGGTCATACCAGACATTATTTAGATCACTGTGCAAGTCTCACATAAATATTGAATCTCATGTTACTCAGTGATAATGAAGTATAGCCTAGTTGTTCTCTTAGCATTGAATTCCCGTGAAAGCCTAGAAGGGCACCAGCATTTTTGAAAATGAAAATAGAGCCATTATATTGACCTAACTAAGAGTACCCTGGTCAAAGGGGATGATTGTGAAACCCTCTTGAAAACACTCGGAGAAAAAGCTAAATGCTTAACCAAATTGATTAATGTGTTTTTAAATTTCCAGCGAGCGTTGCGACATGGAAATAAATGTAAATGCCAACTTTCACTATTCAGTAATGATTTCCTTAATTTGGATTCAAAGTAGCACTGTAATGATATGCATGTGTTGAAGGAAGCGCACTTTCACAATTTATTTTCTCTTTGTGACTGTAGACACACTTGACAGGGCAGTCTGGGAGGCTTGTGCAAAAAAAAAAAAAAAAATAATAATAATACTGTCCTTTAAATATTTTTCCGCTCCTATTCGTAGACAAGTGTGACACTGTTGACTGCATTTACTTTTCATTCACACCCACAGGAATTAACACCCCCTTTTATTGACCCCCGTCTGATAGAAAATTCCTGACTACACAAGCGTTTCATTTCAAGCGCCTTTTAAAAAGATGTCACTTACGGCGTTCACCACTGGGATAAGTTCAAATGCACGCCAAACTGTCAATCATGGTTAATGTTTAACTACAAAAAAAAAAAAGAGGATATAGCATGAGGGAGTGATCCGGCAGGACTTCACACAGGTTTCACTATGTGTTACTAGGTCATGACACACTTTCTTCTCTTTGAATTGAGCAAAAATAGTCCTCTATGCGCCTTTTTACTGACAAAGTGGGCCAATAGCTGCATAAAGTGGAAAAGCTAATGTGCTCTGTCATATGCTCCAAAGTCCCGAGTCTAAAAAGCTTCACCCTTTAGTGCTTTTTTGTCTGCCATCACAAATAAGATGGAAAATTTAAAGGTGAGACAGAGCATGAAAGGGAGACAGAGACACAGTATAAAAACATAGCCACCGTTTTAGAATCGATAGACAGTTTATTGAATCAATACACAGTTTGGTGTAGTGCAAAGCCCGTCTGTCTGATGAAACGGTAGATGTTGAATAGGAAAGCCTGATTAAGTGTCATGTAGGCATAAGTGCACCATCCTTGGGCCTTTCACACACACGCTCCCAGACAGTTCAGCTAGGTGAATCTGTGAAGGCTACAGTAAAGGTAAGAATATTCCACCGCTTTATACTAAAGCTACGCTTTCCATAGGTCTCCTACATGCACAGTGATTGGAGCTTGAATGTGTCATTTGTTTTGTTCGTTTTGCTCGTTACATAGACCTGCATCCATTGTAATTTCTTTCAATATGCAATTTCATTAAAAAAAAAATCTACCATGTCACACAATCACGATGCACATTTCAATTATTTATTATTGTGTTTTAATACAATTGTGACAGTAAACAGCTCTCTTTACCACTTTCAATCACAACAAAGCACTTTATTCATGGGCGATGCTATCAAAAATAGAAGAGACGAATTAATCTAATGTGGAGAGCACGTAAGAATAAAAATGTTTGTTTCGCATTGCATTATAAAGTTGGCTTTTCTGCAGTAGTTCGACAGGCTTTGGAGCCCTTAAACACCCATGGTCCACCCACAAAGGTGTTTTCACTTATTTTTGTTGATTAAACCACTCCTGAGGACTGTGTGGGTGTGTATAAATGAGTGCTCAACTGACATCTCCCTCACTCTCCTGTTTTATTGCACCTGTTAGGGTCAGTCAATTTACACCTTTATGATTATTATTACATGGAGTTTAGGGACCTAACATAATTTCCAGCAGTGCTTCTCCGGGTGTCAAAGTAAACACAGGTTGGATGAGCCAGAAAAACTGAAAACACCTGATGGGGGTGTGCAGTGCCTTTAAATGTGAACATCAATGAATGTTCGTTTAGACATAGAAGTAATAATGATGGAAAATGCTACTCTACAGTCACTAAGCACACAGTGTTCTCTCTACCTGTCCCTAAAGATGAAGTAGAAGCAAATATGTGGAACTGCTTTAATACATTTGTCTTTTTTTGTGTGTTGGGTGGGGGTGGGGAGCATCTCCATTCCTATATCACTTAAAAACACATTACCTGTATAAAAAAAGATGATTCATATGCAATGTAAAATAAAGGTAATACACAATAGATGTGTCTCTGGGGGAATGGGGAAATTAAAAAACATTTGTCCTCTCTAATTATTTCTGAGTATCCTCTTTTTTCTGCTGTTGTCTACATTCTTCCCTGTAACAAACAGGTTTTTGCTGTAGTGTACTGTTTATAGTAATTGGCTATTTTGATGAATATACAGTATGGTAGTCTGTTAGAACAGTCTACATATAGATTTTTTCATTAAACCACCCTGATACAGTTTGGGTACATTAAACTAATAGGGAAAAAAAATTCTTTTCATGTCAGTACTTAAAGATAAGGACACCATAGTTCTATCATATTGCAGTCTAGTCAATAAAACACTGAGCACACCTAAGTGTGACTAAAACTAAATGTTCTAGGTCATGTCTTGGTTACAAATCAGCAAAGCAATCTAATGGCAGCATAGTCTTTTAAGGTTCATTGGTTGCAGTAAGTGGTAGACTGGGAGATTCCAAGTACAGCTTTAGAGATCTCTCACACACCGGCAGCTTTCTGAGCACAGATAATCTGGCTATTACACATAGTCTGGTTAGGGTACATAAGTTAAGCTGTTTTCATGCAACTTTGATATCCTTCAAATGAGAAGAGCTGTCATCATAAATAAAGCATTTAAAAGAATATCCTTATCCACCTATGGTGTTTCTGCCATAGATAGAACAGTCCTTTGGCATAAAGTATGAAAAGCAGCTGCCAGCTCCCCCCTCCTCTTTGTATGAGCGAAAGTAGGTTAACATAGCGCTGTGCAAGTCGAGTAAATTTTATAGCAAGCCAAGCCTCTTAACCTCATAATGAGATAATTTATCTATATAAATTATTATAGCCCATTTATAGTCGCATATATTAAACAACATGGAGAGGAATAAGAATCACTGCACACTGATACTGACATACTTATTTATTTTTTCTATGTAATTATGAGATCCCACATATTCGGCTTATAATGTATTTTAACACAACTGAGAAAAAGTGATTTCTCACTGATCCCTTACTTTGTAACACTGGTTTATTAGCAAAGGTTATCACACAGACAAATCTCTGTTGTTGCAGAAAATCACAATATTCTCCTTCATTACACACACATTAAACCCTCTTTATTCATGTGTACACCAGACATCCACATTGACGCACAAGTATTGATAGAGGTTACCAGTGTTTTTTCTTTCATTTTTAAATGCAGCTCCTTAATTACGCATGTTTGCAAAATGCATTCATCGACTTCAATGCAATTGAAGACCCACAGACCTAAATGGATGTCCAATGGATTTCTTGTTTTTTCAGCAAAGTACATTTATATATTTGTAATAGATTAATAAGAAATGCCTGATAAAAGATTGCTGCCCACAACAGTGTATAATATTTTAAGAAGTAATGCCAGTTTTTACCAACTTTGGCAACACCATAAATGCTTGTAAACAGTGTGACCTTACAGCAGGATAAAAATATGATTTGTTTAAAGAAGTGCATGACAAGGTGCCATGGCACTTGAGTGGATTAGTACAACCCCCTGGGAAATCATCCATTTTCAGCTCTTGCATTGGTTTGAATCTAATTGCATGCAATGCTATTATATATCTGTTCTCAATTCTGTTCTTCATCAGCATATGTTCTAAGGCCCAAACCCAAACTGAAATGATGAAGATGGATTACATTGTATAAAAGCCTGAGGACCTTTCTAAGGAGTTGATTATGGTCACTAAGTGTCCTTCCACTCAAGGTTTCTACTTATTTTAACGCTTTTTTAAAAATCTTTACAGCGAGTCATCCAAAGACTGAGAAGAAGGTAAGTTGTGGTGTTGAAAGCTGTTTTGCTTCAGATTTTATCTCTGCATGTTTCTGAGCTCAGAAATAACACTCTTTCCCAAGAGGAAAAGTAGAAATAAAAGAAGACATTGAATTGCACGGGTCAAATTGCAAAGATTCAGTGACCTTTATGTTTACCCCACAATGATAATAATAATCCATAATTAAAGTCAGGAATCTCAGTGCCTGTGTGGTGCTACATTTATGCTGATTAGAGGTTAAAAAAGGTCTCATTATTGACCTGAATCTTAAATTAATGTCAGGCAGGGCACTTTATGAAAAACAGGAAACACAGTCAGCGAGGCAGTTGTCAGGCATCCTTTAAAATGCTACATAATCAATCATACGAAACATTGTTTTAACAGCAAACACTCATCTGGGCTGAGGCCTCCTTTGTCTTTTTTAGGGCTAAAACTAAAAGTAAATTTAGATAAGTAAATGTTTGGATCAGTGGGAGCACTCAAATCAAAATTGCTTGTGTTGGATGAGACTCTGTTTGCAGTATTGACCCCTGGTGTCATGGTTCCTCTCCAGCTGGCCCCATCCCAGTCTCAACAGTCATGGACTCATGATGTATTCCACTAAGTAGGAGAAGACTAAAGGCTGTGTGATGCAGACTTTTCATTGCTGTTTCATGCTCTGGCTGTAAGTCTGCATACTTTCCAGAGGGACTTGCCCTGAGTTCATAGAGAAATTGGTGGCGTACAAACATGGTTGTGTACTGATCGTCTGTCTGCTCAGCCAGTCTCCAGCCAACCTCTTACCTAGTGTGTTCAATCCTCCTCTGTTTTTCCCAATCTTGCTCTCACGACCTAACCAAGCAGCTCCCAGCTAGAATTCTGCTTTAATCAGCCTCTCTGATGAGCAGCACTCCACTCTGCCCTGTTCCTATTCTTCACTTACTTACATCTCCAAAGTAGAAAGGTTTACAATGAACACTGTTCTAAAGCTCAACATACTGTGTACTATATTTGGGTCCTTTAAAATGTTAGGAGGCCTGCTAGCCAATAGCCAGCATGGAGCCTGCTAACCAGTCTGTTCTTGATACCGGTCTGACCAGTATCTATTCCTGGACTGGTCTTGGTTATAGTCCTCGATTTGGACCAGTCATACCAGCTGTCCATCTACTTCCTGTTCCTGTTACTTTCCTGGAGTCAGCCAGCCTACTGGCACTTCCGCTCCTGAGCTGATTATACCAGCTGACGTCTCTCCACCCGGTCCTGTATCAGCCGCCAAAGAAGGGCCCTCCACCAGAAGGGGATGGGAGCCTGCCTGTGAATAAGCTCCACCTCCAGAGGGGGTTTACTTCTACTACCGGTTTCCAGAACAAGAATGTCTTTGACGCCAGTTGGGTTCTGTGCTCGCCGTCTGCTTCCTGGTTGTCCTCAAGACTCCTGCTCTGTGTATCCAGCATTCACATCATGATCTGAGGTTCCACTCCCAAGATTGCATTGTGTCCTAAGCTCTGTCCTCACGACCAGACCCCCTCACCTACCTGGCTCAGTCTGAACCTTCCTCTTATTGGTCCTCCTTGGCTAATCTGGAAGCCGTCCTTTAACGCAGGGTGGGCTGAGTGGGAATCTGTCATGGTTCTTATCCAGCTCCCACTCCTCTGCAGTCGTTTAATTCCCCTTTGTGACTTCCCTGCAGCCCTTGGTAATACATAATGACATATAACACTTTGAAACCAATTGGTAAGCAGAGGAGGACGCACCTGCCCAATTCACTCTGCCTAAACAATCGTGGACCGACGACAAGTGGTAGATTTAACACTGCACTGCTGTCGAAGGATAACCACAAATAGAAATCTAATAACATTTGCCATCTGCACAGACAAATGAATAAATGCAAATGTTGTAACTGGAGATAAAAAGTCTATAAAATCCTAAAACTATAAAATGTTTACTTTATGACGAATGAAAAAGTGTTTCTGGAGCAGAGCAAAGAGTACACAAGAATTGCTTGCTCTGCTATGTTGACATTCCACACTGACTGAAGCACTACCTTGCTCAACATATTAATCTTCTCCTTCTTTTCATAAATGACTTCCAAGTCATGGGTGTATTTTCCCGCACCAAAATGCTGAACCACAGTGCACTGTGGGTGATATACATCCTTGGAGTAAAACCATTGTTGTTGTCTCACTCGCTCAGGATCAGTCGATCTCACCTAGTTCACTTCATTTTTTCAGCGAATTGGAATGACACTTAAGATGGTGGCGGTGGATTCCCCTGAGGGCAACTGCTGAGGGGAAGTCTAGGGCGACTTAAACCACAACCGGAATGCAATCTCTGGCCCTGACTCTCTCTCTCTCTCTTACTTCCTAACTGCTCCCTTCCTCATACAGTTCTCGTCCCTGTAATAAGCTCTACCTGTTACAACTCACCTGCTTCCAAGTTGGCCACAGTGGAAAAGTCAAGTTTGATGTGAGAAGGTAGATTTACTGAATAGCCATCACCTCATCTTCCCCACTGGTGGTCACTAAAAATGACTCACTGGTACCAGTATTCGTCGTTTTGGTCTACAGGATGATGCCACTGGTCCACATGCATCATAATAAGCAGTGTTGGGAGTAATGCATTACAATAACGGATTACTTTTTACTGTAACGCAGTAGTATAAGGCATTACTAATCAATTTTCAGGAATATAAAAAAAAAACAAAAAAACACCAAGACCGCAAGACCTTAAGGAATCAATAATGTGGCAGGAAAGTTCTATTTCCTGTTGGCGTTCAGCCAATGGTGAAGACAGAAGAAGAAAGTCCATTGTCCACATGGACGTATGCTCATTACTAACCCTGACCCTGCTTTACAGAAGCTAGTTAGCATGACCCCTGTGATCAGCAATGACAAGGTAAGTTAATGTTTTTATGACTAGTTAGAATTCTTTATCGATTGCGGATTTATCTACCGGTGTCATCGGCGGCACGCCCCCTGTTTGAACATGTAAACTGTTAAAAAAAAACACAAGCATTCCTGTTAGGATTCGAACATCATAGACTGTAGCATTACTTACTGAGCCATCTGTCCACATATACAAATTTATACACGCCATTTATGAGGAGAGTCTGTATGTAACTCAAAAGTAATACAGGAGTCATGTAACACATTATAATTCTGAGACAGTAATATTGTAAGGGAACGGATTACTTGTAAATAACAGTAATAAGAAATCTGTAATGTATCACAGTTTGGAAGTAACTTGCACAACACTGATAATAAGCGATGGTAATGCACTTTAATACAGTATCTTGATGCCACCGAACATAAAACGGAAAAAATAGGTATTAAAAATAATATAGTTGTTTGGAGCAACTATAGAATATAGCAGGCTCTGTGAAAGGAAGCCTCTTATGTCTCATTCTACACTAATGAAAGTACACATAATTCTGAATGTTATATCAGTTAAATCCAACTAAATCCTCTAAAATCTTTGGACTCAGAACCTTTAACCTTCCTTTCCAAACAGCACTGCTGTCCCCTGCCCCCTGCTTACTTGCATTAGTAAACCAGTTCAGTTCCCTTTGCAACAAAACTCACTCTAAATCTCATCCTGTGTTCTGCATTCAGGTCCATTAAAATCTCTATTACACCTGAGGCGTGACTACAGTGAGATGTAGCCTATGCATTTTTTGCTTTTTGTCTGTCTGAGCCCTGTCCTCCTAGAATTTGCACCAGTAAATTACAACGTTCTTTCTGTCTTTCTATTTTTTTTCCTAGTCCCTTTTCAGAATAATTAAACTGTCAAACATTCAACGCTAGATCATCTGAGGTCTGTTTACCCTTTACTTAAAGTCTGAACAAAACCAAATACGTTGAAAGCTCCGCATAAATGAGCTGTTTTTCCCAGCTCAAACCCTTATGCTTTAACTGCCACTGACTATAGACTCCACCTTAGGCTGTGATGCAATCCCTCCTGCCCATTCCACTCACATTTCAATTCTCATTGCAGCCTTACTGCAACAAGGACGCGGCATCTAACCTAGAAAAATGTTATAACTCTTATCAATCAGAGTATTATGACTAGTAATTAGACAGCTACGTTTTCAAGGTCACTTATTGCGCCGCTGACAAAAATGTTCCAATGACATCTAAAAAAAGGTGCACTGAAAAATTATATGTGTCTCCTCAATCTCTAAACCCTTATCAGAGAATCAAAGAGCAGGATTTCACACAGTTGGTTATGGCAGATGTGTTCTCACTATTCCCTTTCCTCTGTGTGAAAAGTCCACGTGTGGATGAAAATGGCAGCCAAAGCAGAGTTTCATTCTGGCTTAGATTAAGTGTGGGAGCATTTACATTCCCTTGATCCCTTATTTTTTCTCCCTTTAGTGAGGGATGTGAAACATAACCATCTAGCGTGACGTCTGAATCTCACAACCCCACAGTTCTATGAACCTTTCCACTGATCTGAACAAACAAATCATCCCTCTGATACAAACCAAATCAAATGATATTAATACACAACGAATTAAAACGAATTATTCTAAATGTAATTAAACTGGAAGACATGATAGAGGGATGGTAGTAACATGCCATGGCAGAGGCAGCAAACCTGTTTCCAAGTTATTTGATTGGTCGACATGCTTCCACAGTGCTCTACTGGAAGTGCACCCAAGGTACAATAAATGAGAAACTGAACACATTTCGAGCAGCCTTGAACAAATTGAATGTTTATGAGGAGTTTCCTTTGGGGATTTAGTTCTTGCACCAGAGGGTGGAGTGATTGCGTGGGCTCTCGTCATCTTTTTTTTTTTTTTTCCCCAATTCATTATAAACACCTCGCCGTCATACGCGATCCTTTTCGCTGGTCATCTTGAGAGAGGAGATTAGAGTCGGATCTGAATACTCTAAAATGCTATGTTGTTCTTGCTTTCATAAGGACTTTTCTTTGACCTTGCTGGAACAGCATTGTGATGTCAAGAAAATGTGTGGCGGAGAAAATCACAAATGGCACCCGCTATTCTAAAATAATCCATCTTAATGAAAACGATCCATATGACAATGTGAAAATGGTCTAAAGAGCCACCTGAATGGGGTGTCATCTTTAAAATATGACTGTGGTAGAACATTTAAGGACAGCAATATGTCCTTTCTTTCAGAACAGCCCTGTTTTTTTTTGTTTTTTTTTTTTAGGCTTAAGGAAATAAAAGAGAGTACTGACAAACCTTATATGCTGGTTTTACTTCAGTACGGTATCTGACAGCCACATTAAGAACTTTATCTTAAGGCAGTTTTTGCATAGAGTATAGAAGTCTCACCCCTTTTGCAAGCTAGCTTCTGTTCTACTGGCCTCAGCTCCATAATACATTTTCTCATTGAGGATTTCTTTTATTGCCTTTCTAAAAAGCTGCAATATGATACTGCAGTTTTTCTGTCAAATATTCTACACTGAATTTAGTCCTGCAGACTGCTGAGATTTCATCACCTCATCTTTGTAACTCAAAAATGAAACCAATTATTTTGTCAACATTCAACAAATGTTCCTCCCATGAGGCTTTGATAACACACACATCCTTGACACTTCCTCACCCCTCACCCCCCCACCAGACTGAGAGGAATCAGCAAGACACTAAGTTGTTCATTTCAGTGGAAGAATAGTGGGAAACGCTATATGATTTTAAGAAGAATTTATATTCATGAAAGTTGATGACATTTATGGGTTACAAATAAAACTGTTTAATATTTCTTTTGTTACCAGTTTTTTTTTTCTGCAAACCCCATTTCCGTAAAGAATGGGACATTTTCTAAAATACAATAAAGGATAAAAATCTGTGTTGGGGTCATTTGTTTGAGCCTTCATTTAACTGACAAAAGCACAAAGACAAGAATTCCAATGTTTTCACTGAGGACCTTAATCATGCATTCTAATACAAACAAATCTAGTTTTCAATACATTAAAAGTTGGGACGGAGACATGTTCACCACTGTGTGACATTTCACTTTTACACTTTTAGATCATCCTGGATCTTTTTGCAAGTGCTTTTTTTTTTTTTTGCTATTCTTGCATAATACAAGATTTCAGCTGCTCAACAGTCCTCTTCCTGATGACCATACATTTTCAATCGTACTACAGGCAGGACAGTCAAGTAAATCCATCGAAGTCACACTTGTTTGTGCAGAACAAGATTTGTCTTTGTTATGCTGAAATAACCATAACCAAGTTATTGGTAACATACTGTACATGACTCTCCCTTCACATCGATGCTACCGGGTCATTCGTGCCGAGGGCACTGATGCACCCCCAGACCATCAACGATGCTGGCTTTTGAACCTTTCATTTTTTGATCTTTGGCCTATACAACATGTTTTTTTTCCCAAAAAAACATACTGAAGCATGAACTTATCTGACCACAGCTCACCTTTCCACTGCTTTTCAGTCCATCTGACATGAGCTCAGGCCAGGATACGTATAGGGCTTCCTTCTTGTAAAATACTATTTGGGATTACATTTGGATGCAACAGTGTACTGAATCCACTCACAGTGTACTGTAAATGGCGAAAGCCTAAATTCTTTGTATTTTTTTTTTTTTTTGTGTGGAGAAATCTTTTTGAATGGAATGAATTTACTCTGAGGTTTAACACAAAGGTGTGGGTTATGACTTAGTCTTGCTTACAAAAACGAAGCCTTGGACAGAGGCTGACTGTTGTTCAGTCACAGTCCCTTCTGCTGTGGAAACGCAACAGTTTTACTCTTACGATCTATGAATTTTTCAGTCTCATTTTGTCTCTGCGTGCTGATGGCATAAAACATCTAAATTTGTTTATATTTTCAAAATACAAATAAATTGTATTGTACAATTCAATCAAATTGGTCAGTGAAAAAACTGAAGATCTTTTCTTGATACTTAAACCATTGAGTGGGAGGTTCAAGTAAATTAATAGCTAATGGCTTTTTGTGAAATGAGGTTTGTAGCATTATAATTACTACTAAAACATTGATTGACAAAAATGTGGCATCAGAAGACCCCTTCACCACTTGTCCTAATCCAATCTCAAAGTAGTTTATCAAGCCATAGGAAGAACTGAATATTATCTAGGCAGCCACAGAGGCCTTTAGTGCACATAAAATATAAATGTATGGCACGCAACTTTGATCTTCTTTGATTGGATTGTGTGATGGATGATCCCACTCTTCAAGCTGGATGTTTGCATTTCCTACCCCTTGTGGAGAAGAGAAAAACAAGAGAACAAAGGACAATAAATTATCTGTTCAGAGACAAGATCTTGCTGAATCGTACTGTATCTATCTGTCATGCTTCATGTGCGAATTTTGAAGATCCCCAGTCTTTCTTTCTTTTTTTTTCGAAAAAAGGACAATAACCAGTGGAAAGTATCAAGAGGGAAGGATATGTTGGAAAAAAAATCCTGGCCGTAAAAACTCTACGTGTTTCAAAGCCACCTTTATAAAAGTCAAAGTTATTGTGTTTGACAGTGTTTAATGGACCAACACACTGCATAAGTCAGGTGTGGATTTTGTTTCCAGGACAACTTTATGTGCTTTAGAAATCTTTATGTTTAGTCAAAATGATTAAAGGTCTAGGTGTGTAAAAGTGTGCAACTCCTGTCTCCTGTTTGATCCATCCTCTAAATATATGTTTCCGTACACACAGCGCTGTTACTCAAAAAGCCAAAAAGTTAACGAGTAATGTGATCATATCTCAAACGTGTGACCTTGGTCTGTCGGAACAATCTTTGCTGACAAACCTGATATGACATTTTAAGTGTCTTGGGTTATTCTGTGAATGGGAGTTCAATCATCACATCATTAATAGGATTGGAGTGGGGCCAGTCATTCATGACACTGTGCTTTATAGCTTTGCCAGAAATTTCAGTGCTGAAATGAGAAGGTTGTAGATATTTTCTATGGAGCTATTTCCTGACCAGAGGGTGCCTTTGATTAATGGCTTTTTCTCTGCAAAGGCATTTAAGTAATCCAGAAGAATAATCTTCTCATGTCTTTGCAACCCTAAACGGAGAAGGTTGACCAGGGCTGGCTGTCCCCTCTTGGTCAATTACTGGGCTAATTAGTATTTATGTTTTGACTTAATTATTTGGTCTTTTTGCTCTTCATTTGTTCTTGTCCTTAATTTTTTTTCTACAAACGCAAACACTTTTCTCCATCACTGCAACAATAGCCATCGTGTATGAATATATATAACCATTAAATCTAGAGAGGCTGTTTTACATGATCATATTTATTCATTTTCTTGCGCCACCTTTATCCCACAAAAGCAATTTACAGGCATATTGATCATAGGCTCAGTTTTATTAGTCAACAAAATCAGTTTATATCAGCGGATTATTTTTGCTCCGGAGAACCCACATGTTGACTGATCCTGATTTGTGTGTGCTCAAGTTATTGTTTTTTTGTGTTGTTTTTATTTCTTTTGAACTTCATGCCTCTCAGCCCTCTCCAGACTGTTGTAAGGCTTTATACGAATTCGCCCCCAAAATCCATCTCAGTAAGTAAATATAACTGCTTTCCTTCAAAGCCTGTTGAGTGCTTCTCTTGACTCGCATTGACTGGGCATTGCCTCGGAGACTCAGCCTGCGCTCTACACCATAAGTGTTAACGCCAATTAAACCCCTGGCACCACCCTGTCATTCTGCACATTCTGTGACATATGAGTGATAACACAGACCCTTACCTTTCAGCTCTCATCTGACGCACATTAAATGGCACTAGACCCTTGCATTTCCTGACATTTTGCAGAAATCGATTGCAATTTAATCAGTGTGAGCATGCTGCTATCAGCCATGCTTGCACCAGCTGTTTTTGTGTTGCCTTGCCTGAACGCTGCGTACGGGTAGATTTAGACTGATTTCAGATTTACCAATATGAAAGTCTCATTAAATAAACCAAAAAAAGACAAGATCACAGCATCAAAGTTGATAATGGTAATCCCACATTTGATGTTCCTTTGAAAGCATATTTCCATTCAATTTGCACGCTATTAGATTTATTGTCTATTTTGAACACTCATTACTCCAATTCTCCCTCCCACTCTCTCCCTCTCCCTGTCTCTGTCTGTCTGTCTCAGTGTGTCTTCACTCTCTCTCTCTCTCTCTCTCTCTCTCTCTCCTTCTCTTTCCCTCTGGTGGTAAGTGCAATAATTATCCTATTATTCTTTGAAGTCCTCGTAAAATCCTAGGCCCCAAAACAATCCCTAAACATGTGAATACAAGGCCCTTTTAAGTGTTTGGGGTCCTGTGAGGTAGCCCACAGCTGGAATATTCTGTCTTTGAAATTTCATCCGGTCAAAATAAAGGAGAAGGAGCACTGTTTCAAGCAAAAAAAAATAAAAGCGGGAGAGAAAAAAAGCATGTGGGAGCATGTCATTTCCAGCAGCTCAAATGATACACAAACTGTTTTTTTTTATTGAGCAAAGGTGTATTTAGGCCAATTTTTGAGTTCTTAAGATTATCTTTAGACTCATAGTGATGTGTGACTATTGAATCCTCATAAAACCTGCCTTGCTTCCTGAAGGAGGTTTTGAAGAGACTGCACAAATGCACACAGATGCCTCAAGGTAAGCATAAATAAATGTCTGTGCAGTTCCTCGCTAGCATGAATAGTCTGAGCTTTTAAAATTGTACTTAGTATCTTTCGTAATGACTTAATAGGGTGATAATGTCTTCAAATGAAAATTTGCCTCTATTTTAGGAAGACCTTGACTTGGATTCCTTGCTGCGTACTCTCATACTTTCACACATGTGGAAGCACAAACACACACAAGTTATTATCCTCTCATCCTTTGAATCAGTAATTAAAATGCAGTACAGACTGTCATCTTGGTTGTTTTTCACAAGCTAAACTAAGAATTCACAGGGAAGGAATACAGCAGCATGTGCATCTATGAATATACAAATGAAGTATTGATTATGAATGACAAGATGAAATCTATGCTATTAGGTTAAATAATATTTCAGAAAAAAGCACTCTCACCTTAATTGAGTAGAGACATTAATAGCTCAGTGATGTACAACTATCTGAGTCTTGTCTGCCACTAGGTATTACCCTGGGTTACTGCCTTAGGCTATACAAATATGAGCTGAAAATGAAAGCAACTCCATAACTGTTTGGATGGTAGATGGTCTGATAAACGTGATAGAAATACTCATGCTGTTTATGTCGTCTGAGCCGGCACTCTTCCCTGCTATATAACTAAATCCACATGGGAGTGTAGGGAAAGACACAGAGAGAGAGAGAGAGAGAGAGAGAGAGAGAGAGAGAGAGGTGATGGTCAGCTGAATGATCATCACTGGTGTGGAACAGGGACATAACACCAAGCAACAACAACACATGTTGATACATGAATGCAAACATGTTTACGGTTTTAAACACACAGTGGCACAACGTGGCGTGACTTGCATGCAAATACACACGCTGCGAGCTAATTATCATATGTAAACTAATAATTGACAGCTTCCAAATTAAATGAGATGCTAAATGAGTGCAAAAATACACAACCCTGTAATTTATTTGATATAGAGAAACATTGTAGTCAAAGTTGGATACCATTATGGCTGCAAATGATCACCAAAAAGATGTGAGCAGAGGCTGTCATTAAAGCCACAATGTGTGTTACCGTGGCAACATCATAGAGGCCTGCATTTTTTTTAATGCTGTGGTTGTGAACAATCAACGTTGCACCCAATCCCCCTGTGAATTAAAGGCACATAGCTAAATAAAGCTCAAGTACCATGTTGCCACACTTCTACAATCCACTGTTTGTCTCCTCTCTGTAGGGAATTCTGTAACAACCTGTTTCTATGGGAAAAGTAGGCAAAGTATCAACACTTGACAATCAAAGTAGCTCTGCGTTAGCCAGAATTTAATTTTAAAACAATTACTCCAAACCCAAAATGACAAAACTGTCACATTTTGATCGTCACGCATGTAGGTCACAGTAATTGTACAACAAAATGGTGCCGTGTCTGTGTTAACTCCATTCCTCACCGATTTAACACAATCATGCAACTGACATATTCGTTCTTTGCTCTCACCTCATTTCATTGTCCTTGCTCAGGTTCGGTCCAATGTACATTCAACTCCCCGCACAGTTACTTTTCCATTATTTTCACCGACGACCTTTCTGACCAAGGTAATTACCCCGGCTCTTGAGTCACTGAAGATAAAGCCCACCGAGATCTTTCTGCATCAGATTAGCACTGTGGTTTTTGCATTCCACCGAGAGATGCAGCACAGTTGTTCATTCTAGACCTGTATGGTGATTTTGCCTTGTTTGTTTATTCATTAGTATTTGATCTGTCAGCCAAGGAAAATATGTCTTTTGTTTGGAGGAAAGTCTTGTCAGTGTGAGGATAAGATAACGTAAGGTGGATGTAGTATTTAATTAAGAGGACAGGACGCCCTGCTCGTATCTGGGTACATACAGACACCACACAGCAATTGACCTTAGTGAACATGTCATGACTTTATCTTGCTCTCATCAGCCCCAAGCAAGGGTTGGGAAGACAGTAAATAGCTGTGCTCTCAGACAGACTTTTCATTTTCACAAGTGGGCTTGTACCATTTAAGTGTGGCTCGCAGCATTTTAGGCTTTACTTTTCAGCTGAGAAAGGCGTCTTTATCTTATGCCATCATATTTCTAAAACACAGAAAAAAGGACAAATGGGTTCATTTATGTACCTCCAAGTTTGGTTGCAAAACTAGCGTGTCTTCCTGCAAGGCATATTTTAAGAAATTAACAGAGAATGTTTACCCTACATTGTGTAAATTATAATATAAAATCAGCCTCAGGATATGCATGAAGTCATACATTTTTAGACTGGTCTGACCACAACAGATGAGCTGCTTTCTTTTTGTTGTTTTACATTTGCAATTCTAAACAGTTCTAAATAATTTTAAGTTGTTGTTCATTAAATATTCTCATCACAATAACAGAAAACCATAACAAAGGAGCAACAAACACTAGGGGAGAAATGGTAACGGCGTTTTCTAAGTCAACAGCGACATCTTGAGGTTTAAATTGTAATTACAGTTCATTGTCTACATTTGGGGGTTGGGTTCAGGTCTGCAAACGCATCCATAGACAAAGCCATTTGCCATGTACAGCACTTTTTTACCTTGTAATTACCTTTTTATTATTTATTTCTTTTGTATTCTATGTATTACG
>JAPQRQ010000015.1:20958160-20975695 GCA_037367365.1 Apogon talboti
TAAGTTTTTAACTATTGTTGTACAGTGTCCTTGGGTGACTTTAAAGGCGCTTACAAATAAAATTGATTATTATTATTATTATTATTATTATTATTATTATTATTATTATTATTATTATTAAAGCAAGAATAAAAGTGAACAGAGATTTAACACTAGAAGCTGAAATAAAAACAGGAGCTGGAAAAATGTAGAAACACCTGAAGCGGATATGAATTAAAAACAGAACATTTCAACAGAATTCAGTGTTTATGTATATGAAAATATATAGTTATTTCATTTGTCAATTTAAATGTGATATTATTGACACATTTAACCATCTCTCCCTGTTTAGTCAGACATTTATTAGCTTTCTAACCATTAGGTACATTAAATGCTATATAAATGTTTAATTTGTGCTTTTTTTCTTATCCATATCTTGCTGATAGAACAGCATACAGTGGATATAAAAAGTCTACACACCTCTGTTCAAATGCCAGGTTTTTGTGATGTAAAATAATGAGACCATGATAAATCATTTCAACCACCATTAATCAGACAAACTGAAATCTTTTAAGGGGAAAAAATAAAAAACTTACAATAACCTGGTTGCATAAATATACACACCCTTAAACTAATGCTTTGTTGCAGCACTTTGGCTTTTATTACAGCACTCGGCCTTTTTGGGTTGGAGTCTATCAGCGTGGCACATCTTGACTTGGCCGTATTTACCCACTCTTCTTTCTAAAAATGCTCCACATCTGTCAGACTGCAAGGGCATCTCCTGTGCACAGCCCTCTTCAGATCACCCCACAGATGTTCCATCAGATTCAGGTCTGGACTCTGGCGGGGCCATTCCAAAACCTTCATCTTCATCTGGTGAAGCCATTCTTGGATGTGGGCTTTGGATCGCCGTCGTGCTAAAAGATGAAGTTCCTCTTCATCTTCATCTTTCTAGCAGAAGCCTGGAGGTTTTGTGCCAACACTGACTGGTATTTGGAACTGTTCAGAATTCCCTCCACCCTGTCTGAGTCCCTAGTTCCAGCTGAAGAAAAACAGCCCCAAAACATGATGCTGCCACCGCCGTGCTTCTCTGTAGCTATGGTGTCCTTTTGGTGATGAGTCTGTCTTGTGTTTGTGCCAAATATACCTTCTAGATATATGGCCAAAAAATTCAACCTTGGTTTCATCCGACCATAAACACATTTTCCCACATGCATTTATTTAAAATGTGTTTTTAAAAAATTTAGCCGGGCTTGGGTACTTTTCTTCACAAGATAAGGCTTCCATCCTTCTACCTTATCCCATAGCCCAGACGTGTGACTGTTGTCATATGTACTACACCGCAAGTATTTGCTAGAAATTGTTGCATCTCCTTCAGTCTCCCTGACCAGATTTCCTCTCGTCTTTTCATCAGATTCGGAGGGACATCCAGTTCTTGGTAGTGTCACTGTTCTGTCATATTTTCTCCACTTGATGACGCCTGTCTTCACTGTGTTCCATGGTATATTTAATGCATTGGACATTCTTTTGTACCCTTCTCCTTTGAGCATTGAGATCCCACTCATGCTTTGGAAGCTCTCTGCAGACCATAGCTTGTACTGTAAGATGTGACTACAAAAATGTCAGGAAAAGCCTACTAGAACAGTCCAACATTATTTGGGGCTAATCAGAGGCACTTTAAATGGTGGCAGGTGTGTGCTGACTACCATTTAACATGAGGTTGAATGTGATTGGTTAATTCTGAACGCAGCCACATCCCCATTTTTAAGAGGATATTATACTTGTGCAACCACATTATCTCAGTTGTTTATTTTTACTTCCCCTTCCCTAAAAGATTTCAATTTGTTTTTCAATTGAGTTGTAGAGGTTATAGGTTATGTTAGAAGTTTTGAAATGATTTATCTTTGTCTATTTTTTTTACATGACAAACACCTGGCATTTTAGCAAGAGTGTTTTCTATTCTGAGATCCTCAACAAACAACTAAAAATTCCAGTATATGTTTGTCTTTTACTTGATTGTAAAAGCAGTTTTCAGGGCAGAAATAATGAGAGTTTGTTTTTCTATGCATATGAATTCTCACATTGTAAGCCACCAATCATGACCCTATCATGCACTCATTTTTTTTTATACACTCATCTTGTCCTTTTTGTTTTGTTTCAGTAATTATTGTATAGTTTCAATGTAACCAGCAGATGGTGCCATAATAGTTTGTAAAATTAACAGAGCATTTGTTGATGTTTGTTGAGCAGTGAGGTTTATGAGATTAGAACCATAAGAAGCCAAACTACAACTGCTAGAACAGAACTTTAACTCTTGGGGGTTTTTTTCACACGTGAAAAAAATTAAGGACTTGGAAACCACTCGTTCTAAATAGATACATTTCTTCCATGACTTGTAGGTTTTTAATTTAAAAATATCTAAAAATTTATATACAATATGGCTACTCATAATTCAATGTATTTGAAATATATGTGAATTTTAAGTGTCTTTGCAGTAGGAGATGAGTTTAATTGTGTCACATAATAACATATATATATATCTTTTATTGATAGTTCATGTCTTAGCAGTAGACCCCTGAAAAGAAGGTACACAACTAAAAGATCATTTTGGATATTAATATCACACTAGCATTAATTCTAATATATAAATAACTGTTATATATACAGTACTGTGCAGAAGTCTTAGCCCACACTAAGCTATGCTGTTTCCGCATGGTTGTATGAACATAATATTTATCAGTCTCTTTATCAAAATACCCCAAAAAATAGAGTGGAATGTTGTGCACTACATTAAAGCTCACAAACAATATATACAACATGGCTTCTACAAGAAACAGTATTTAGTGTGATCTCTGTTCCCATTAAAAAAAGTAGTCAAAAAAACATAACAGACATTGGACATGTGTAGAATGAAACACAAGACTAGTTCATTAAATCTCATAAAGTCTGCACAGAAGAGTTCAAGACATGTTAAATCTGAAGGACGGTCATCATAATATTAGATTCTCCAGTGTTTTTTGGGGTATTTTTGCCTGAAATTCTTGTTTTTAATGCTGTTTAATGCTATATTTCAGTTTTATTGTGTTGCAGAGACTGAGAAAGGCGGACGTATATAATAATATATCATTATACTAGCAGCTATGTGAAATGATATCTTATTGTGTAGAGGTTAATATACTTGTAATATAATACAAAAAAGTGGATATTTCTGTGAATCTTGTTGCAGCCCAGAAATAATGTTCTTTCATTTTATGAGAGGAATAAGTTGCAAGGTACTGCTAAGCACCAGTGATATAATAATATATGTATCCTAACCTTGCAACAATATGAAGAACTAATATTGAGAGGGAAATAGAGACATTGCTGGGTTCTTTCATTTGTAAGCTGCCTGCTATGAGCTGCCCAGAGCACTTAGAAATCCGTGTGGATGGTGAGCAGCGTTGTCCATGAAGGCTAATAACATGACCATCATGTTTTCCTCCCCCACCTCCTTGAGGGAGAAGAGGGAGAGCCTCCAGGAGACACATCCCCAGACCATTCTCAGACATCCAGCCGTTAGATGCTTTACCCAACAAAGCGTTTCATGTCCTTGCAAACATCACATGTTCTGCTACAGTCAGTCCTCAATCTCTGCCCCCCCCCCTCATCCATTTCGCCTTCCCTGATCTCCCTCTCCTGCTTCAGTCTGTACCCACCGCTGGTCCTTTTTGTCTCTTACATGAAAGACCTTTTTTGTCATTCTGTAGAGCTGTCAGTTCAAGGGAGACCCGGGTCTTGTTGGAAAACACTGTACTCTCCTGCTTGACGCTGCAGATTCAAAAGATTATGTAGATCATGATGCATTGTGTCAGGCTGCCTACAGTGTCCCATGCAGCCCACACCTTCCAGTCTCATCTTTCAAAGCAGTCACTGACCATCACTTCAGTGCCTTTGTGGTCAGGGGTTGTTGCAGGAGCAGAGGTTTCTGCACAGGCCTTTCAATATAGCTTTAACTGTACTGTCTTACAGAACTGGAAATGTGCATGAGGATACTAAATCATTTACATTAAATGAAAATTAATTGATGTAATATGTGGACCCCTTTTGTGCAGTTATACTGGGTCAAAAGCTTTAAAGTGCTCCCTACGGACTAACACTCTCATAATATTACTATTTAAACAGCATTTTAATGAAATCTTGCATAATGTACTGACAAAATAATTTTAAAAGTCTGTGTGATGCGCTCGCTGTGTACCATGACTTCTGCTGCAACAAAGCCTTGTAGAGCCATGACAGTAATGTTCCTGTCAGACAATGGCAGCACAGTTCACAGGGATGCAGAGTGTTTTTGTATGCTCCAGCTGGACACAAATGATAAAGTGTGGTGCACCATCTGTAAGGAACATATATCAGAAGTACTACTCATCATCCACTGTGGCATAGCTCCAACTCCATTTGTGTATTTCTGACCTTGGAGCACATAATTGTTAGTCATCATCATTTTCTTTCACTCATTTGTTATGCTGAATCCATTTGTGAGCGTGTGTGTGTGTGTGTGTGTGTGTGTGTGTGAGATGTCTTCCTCTTTTCCAAGTTGGTGAAGATTATGCTCAGTGTCATGGAAGACTTGGAGAGATATTAAATGAGGCTCATATCATGCATCGCCTGTATGTCTCATGTTCCCTCTGCACATGATCATGTTTAAACATGAAGTATCATATACAAGAGGATGCAAACATATTTGTGAACATGAAAAAAATGTTCTCAATAAATCAAATGAGCAGATGTGAAGAAAATACTAAATTTGTATTAAAACGTGGCCACAACAATGACCATTTATTATTGCAATAGCATATTAATAACTAGCTGTTCCATTTGCTTATTTTAACGCGGCAAACATAAATGCAAATGTATGCATAAGCGGTGTAATGGAGGGTTGTCCATTGCTGAGGGTATAGCCCAATGTGAAGTGGGAGTCTCTAAAGGCAAAACAAACAGAACCACAAATGAATTGCATGCAGGCTGAATACAGCCTTCATACTCTTTAATATGAGCCACAGGCAGTGTTCCTGATGTGCCTGCTCTCCTCCCATGTGAGCAAGAGCCAAGTGGAGAGGATGATGGATAAAGCTCCATGAGGACACAGTGATAAACAATGATACTTGACATGTTTCCACATGAGTGGCACTGCATCAGGTTGAGAAGGGCATGCTTAGTCTTCTTCTTTACCTTTGGTTCAGCAACAACATATTTTTATTGACCAACTGACATGCATTCACTTAAGCTATTACATCTAGTACATAAAAATGGGGAGAATAAATGATTTGGACACTTCTATTCTCACACAGGGCTGTTTGGTTTCATTAAGTGAGAACACACTTAATATGTACAATGAGTCACACTGTGCTGGACTGACTTACTAATTATTTTTAATAAACCAATTAAAAATGGCACCGCTGCATGGGTATTACTTTTAATTTCACAGGCACAGGGGTATTTATCAGTACACACATACAATGAGAAATTACAGTGTTAATGTATTATCAAGTGGATGACATTATTGTTGAGGCAGGCCTAATAAGACCTTTAGTGCTGCATTTGAATACTTGAGAATAAATTTGCATGTCTGTTTACTGGTGTGTTATCATCCAGATTTACACTACAAACCTTTAAAGCTTCTGGCCTCTTACTGTGAGACATGATGAGGATTTGATGTGACTCTGGAGACAGATGGGAGAGCCTATAGTTCTTGTACCTTAGGAAATTGCTTTTGACATCTTTTAGTCGGTAGCCAAACTTCAGCTGCTTTTTCTGAACAATAACCTCTTGAAACTTTACCCCTGGCCTATGCATAGTGGGAGATCTGCTCAGTAATAGCATCTGGGATGTAAATTTTCTGTGTGCTTGGGGGAGATGCAATCATTCCCTGTCAGGTGAAATATGGCTCACTTTCATTAAAGCATCAAGACTATATTACTTACTCCCCAACCGCACTATACCTGCCCTAACATTACAGGACTGGCATATTCTAAACGTCTGATGTAAATGGTGAATGTTGTATTTTCAGGATGAATAACATGATAAGCGGTTTGACAAGCCGTTGCGCGCATGAACCCGCCTACTCCATTGAAATATTGATTTATTTTTTTTTGGGGACATCTTTCTGTAGGTAGGTCAACATCTTTTGGGGAATGTATCTCGGCATGATGCTCCAGTGAGCTGATTTTTTGTGCATGAAATGACTTGACATCCTCCCGACCAGACCACCGTGCGTGCGTCCGTGCGTCCGTAGATGGAGAGAGAGAGAGAGAGAGAGAGAGAGAGAGAGAGAGAGAGACGGAGGGAGAGAGAGCAACTTTGTTACCAGGCATAGCAGTGTCTCCTCCGGCACAGCGTGGTATAAGAGAAGCATTTGGCAGTTATGGTTGATCAGCGTTTCTTTCATCCTCCCCGGTGCATTAAAAACGACGAACGTGCGCGCATTGAATAGGTTCCCTTTTGACGGATCTAAAATAAAAGACGCGCTGAAATATCTAACGAGCCTACATCTTCATCAATGTGTGTGAGGTATGTATATCTACCAGGAGTTACACTAAAAATTATGTGGGATGTCTTATGTCTGACAAGGCGTGCATTGTGTTGCGAGATTTCCAGCTTTTTATTTTGCCTGAATTCAAATCAGTATAAAATTGCATTTCCATGTCTTATCTGCAGAAATGCGACGTGCCTTCTATTTACAGCGGATTTAGACTGTTATTTTTGTGCTCACGTCTTGCTTTGACCTTGCTTTTTGTTATTTACATAGCTTGAAGGAGTTGCTTCTATCCTGCTTTGTTTAAGCCATTTTAAATCAGCAGCCACACAGCCAGAAGTTACCTCTGGGTAATAGCAAATGAAGCTTTGACTCATGCAGGCTACAGCTTTACTGTGTGGAAGTTGCTTTCAATGGAGTCTGCCTGTTTTTACACCGTCATGTATGTCTTTTATTTCTAGATGACATTGAGGATACCTTAGCAGGACCGTGAGCTCGCCGTCATTGCAGGAAAATGCATCTGTGGATTTCATATGTTTTATTAAGTGCAACATCTGTATGCACTGCTGAAATGTTTGGCAGTTATGGGGAGATATGTCAAAGACTGTGTGCCTGTGACGAGAGAGAGGGAATACTTACAGTGGCCTGTGAAAACAGAGGAATTGTAAGTCTCTCGCACATAAATCCAGTGCACTTCCCCCAGTATCACCTACTGCTGACGGGGAACCTTCTGAAAAAGCTATCTGCCAATGATTTTGTTGAATACAAAGGACTCACCATATTACATCTGGGAAATAACGACATATCTGAGGTTGAAGCAGGAGCTTTTAACGGACTTCAAGGATTAAAAAGATTGCATCTGAACAACAATAAAATTGATGCCTTGAAGGAAGAGTTTTTCTTTGGCCTTGAAAGTCTGGAGTATCTGCAGATTGATTATAACTATATCACTCATGTGGCACCAAACACCTTCAGCAGACTTCGACATCTGGAGGTCCTGATTCTAAATGACAACTTAATATCCTCTCTGCCTGTTAACATTTTCCAATATGTTCCACTGACTCATTTGGACTTAAGGGGGAATCAGCTCAAAGTGCTCCCCTACTCAGGTCTGCTGGAGCATATGAACAGTGTTGTGGAGTTACAGCTGGAGGAAAATCCGTGGAACTGTTCCTGTGAGCTCATAGCCCTAAAAACCTGGCTAGAGAGCATATCCTACACAGCATTAGTCGGCGACGTTGTGTGCGAGTTCCCTTTCCGGCTTCACGGGAGAGACCTTGATGAGGTTTCTAAACAAGAATTGTGCCCGAGGAGAGCCATCGCTGAATATGAGATGCCACCTCTGCCACATTTGAGCACCGATGCATACTACAGGACTACGCCGGCTCTAGTCACAGCCTCGTTCACTTCATCTGGGATTGCACGATCCTCGTCCAGACCCACCAAGGGACCTCGCCAGTCAGGCAAATTAAAATCAAGACCCACTGCTCGTGTCCCATCTAATAAACCACAAAATTATGGCCAAATTATTTCCTACCAGACCAAATCCCCTGTGCCTTTAGATTGCCCCACTGCCTGCACCTGCAATCTTCAAATTTCAGACCTCGGCCTAAATGTGAATTGCCAGGAGCGGAAAATCGAGCAAATCTCTGACTTAAATCCCAAACCGTACAATCCCAAAAAGATGTATCTCACAGGTAATTATATACCTGTGGTACGTAGGTCAGATTTTATTGACGCAATTGGTTTAGATTTGCTTCACCTGGGTAACAATCGAATATCTCGCATATATGATAGAGCTTTTGGAGATCTGACACATCTGAGAAGACTGTACCTCAATGGGAATTTGATAGACCATCTCACAACTGATATGTTTTACGGGCTGGAGAGCCTGCAGTTCTTGTACTTAGAATACAATGTGATTAAAGAGGTTGCTTCTGACACCTTTCAGCACGTCCCCAAACTCCAGCTTCTTTTTCTCAACAACAACCTCTTAAAAACGTTACCAGTGGGAACATTTAATGGCCTGACATTAGCCAGACTTAATCTTCGCAACAATCATCTGAGATATCTGCCAGTCAGCGGTGTCCTAAATCAGCTTACAGCGCTGGTGCAAGTCGACTTGTTTGAGAATCCCTGGGATTGCTCTTGTAGCATACTGGAGTTGAAGATGTGGTTGGAGCAGCTTAGCACAGGCACTGTTGTAAACAATGTCATCTGTGGCTCCCCTAAGAAGCTAGCTGGGGAGGATATGAGATACATTAAGGCAAGTAATTTCTGCCCTAATAACTCTGATATACTTGCCTCCATGATTCCACCCTCAGAAGAGTCATTTCCAGGCAGTACCATCACTATAGAAACATCCTTGGACTCTGATACACAAAACACTGCTATTCCCTTATCTGTCATGATCCTTGCTCTTCTGCTCATGTTCATTGTGTCAGTGTTTGTAGCCGCTGGATTGTTCGTAGCAATGAAAAAGAGACGTCAGAAGAGTCAAAATGAGCAGAATAACTCCATGAATGCGTGCATTAGCTCCCTCAATATGGAATATGGCCTTTACAAAAAGGGATCGATTCCCAAAGTAAGAACATCTGCCGGACACGTGTATGAATATATCCCACCTCCGACAGAACCGAGCAGCAGGACTACTGCCCATACCCCTACTGACAGCAAATCAGTGGATGGATTTAGAGACTTTGATGAGCTGAGCGGTCCGTTTCTAGGTAACTCAGATGAGGAGGCAGCCAGTAATGTTATAAGCTCAGAATATAGTGCCACCACTCCAGAGCCTCTTAACAAGCCCTCTACCCCTCACCACGATGATCCATGTTACTACAGAGACGTTCTTGAACCTGACAAGCACAGACGTTACAGCAATACGTTACCATGCAGGCATACGGCTCCCTCATCGAGTCAGTATACCTCAGACTTTGATGCAAGACATCAGTACATGCATCCAGAAAGAATACAACAGACAATACTGTATTGTACATCACCAAGTACTGTATATGTGGAGCCCAACAGAAGTGAGTACTGGGAACTGAAAGCAAAGCTTCATATTGATCCGGATTACCTTGAAGTTCTTGAGAAACGGACAACGTTTACGCAGTTTTGAGCGACCTGGCCATCAGACGTCAAAGTGGATGCACTCTTATAACAGATCTACTTTAATCAGGAATTAGACCACTTTGAAAAAAAAAAAAGCAAAACAAAAAAACAAGCAGGACTATTTTATGATCGTTACTAGTTTATAGCATTGTGAGTTGTTGTATGCTTTTCTGGGAATCATGCTTTAAAGGATTTTAGTAATAAAAGGGAACACTACTCATTTCAAAGTATCACTAAACACTTTCCCTGTGGTATTTAACAGCTGGGTTTAAATTTGTAAATATGAGCAAGTAAGCAGAGATTCAGGGCTCCTATGATTCATCCTATCATAAAACACATCCCGGAGCTGTTTCGTTGACAATAATGTGGGACTAAGCTTTTACTCTCAAATTAGCTGCATTTCATGAGTGTTAATGAACCATGCAGATATGTTCTTAACCCAAAATAAACCAGGTTTTTTGTTATAGACATAGCTAAGGCTCCCAGTTCTGTCTCCTCAAATTATTCCAAATGAAACTGTACATCACACTAAATCAAATTTATTCTGCAGTTAAATTTAAGAGTAACCGTGGATTTCACCTGCGTGTAGGTGTATGCAGGAGTAACAGGGCTTACATATTTTTTAGGATGGAGTAGGCACATTTAGAGAGTTAACTCATCCGGTGTGAAAAGCAGGTCTGGGATGATGTATTAAGGGTAGAAATAATGAAAAATATATTCTGATGTAATATCTCAAATTATAAAATGACATATAATGGGGTCAGTAAATCCTCTCCTTCTGCAGACTGTGGAATGATACGTTAAATTGCTCTAAAAATAAACTCACCTAGTATTTGAAAGGTAATCGGAAAATTAGTGGTGTTCCCTCAAAGCATCCCCAACAACTAAAACAGCCTCCTATTTGTGGGTTACAGTCTATGCACACATGTTGCAGTTGTATTGAGTAGATACTGTATTCCAAACTTTAAAGGTTGCGATCACAGCTACAATCAGATGTATTGAAACTGAAAGAAAATAAGCTTTAAGTGTAGGTGTACAATGGTATGTTATAAGTGCATAATCCATTTCCAGTTTTTACATAAGATTACACCTTAAACACATTGTCACTGATTGCAGTACTCATACATCCGCGGTAGTTATTTGTAGCCATACCAAAGCACTACATGATGAAATCAGCTCATAATATGCAAACTTTGACACTCAGAGGGGTTCATCAAAGCACAATTCAGTCACATTGCACCACTGAAACCTCATTAATAAATCAACAATAACATACCTACAACATGTGTCTTCCAGTTGCAATACATTTGAGTAGAATTGCAATATAACAAGAACTGAGTTTATCTTAACTGCAGAAATCTAACATTCAAATATCTTTAACACCTGTTGGCCCATAGGAACATCCTTAAAACAACTGCATATTTTTATAGAAAAGGAATATAGGTATGAAGCATTTATTATTTTGTTCTTTTGGTCTACCTTTCTTTCTTTTATCTTTTTTGGTATAAAAATGCACTATACTGACTTCTAAAGGTCATCAATGATGTCAATTTTCTGAAATGCACATTAGGGTAACAGGTGCATATAGCCATAGATAGGGTTTGATAAATGCATACAAAAGTAACAATGCTTGCACTATGCATAGATACAGAGGAAACACAGACAATCTGTATAAAACGCCCACCTCCTACTTCTTCAGTCACCAACCAAAAGTCACAGTCATCATATTAATATTATTAAATAGTATTAACATAATCACGCTCCATATGCTCATTTCAATTTAAAATGCATTAATATTCAAAGGTACTTTTGTGCCATATTTTGGATAATTCATTTTTCTAAAAATTGTATACTATATATATTTAATTACATGTGTTTTGTAAGGAATGAGTGTTTATTGCATTACAGTGAAAAACACAATCTCATTACTTGGTATTGTCTGCTCATCTTTTTTGTCTTGTATCAGGCATTTTGGCTGCAATTAGCGGTCTCTGTAACTTCTTTTGTAGAGTGATTTATGGGTAATACAGTATAACAAATGTGTAAAAATCTCCAGGAGCTTTAGTTATTAGACTGAAAAGCACAACACGATGCAGTAGCTGAAGGGAGAGAGTAATCTTTATGCATTATTAACGTTCTATACTCTAAAGAAAGAACATCATCCATTCATAAATATGCTCACCGATTTCTGGATCAATAGTGTAAGCCAAGAAATGTGACTGTCCTTGAGAGTTAATAGAGAGTAAATTCACCTTTTATACAGTGTTATGCACTGAATCTGTCATCTTAGCTCTGCTAATTAAGGGAATGGTGTATCTAGACCCTGTGTGCATGTCACCACATCTTACACTAAAGCATTAGTCATGCTGTTGATCAAGAAGACAGTCTTGTTTTGTTGCCTTTCACATGTTTAAAGTCATTTTGTTGTTATTTTGTCACCTGACCTGTGTCTGCTCTCTGGAAACTCATCAGAATAAATGACATTTGCACAGTGAAGCATGATGTAAACCTGCACAGGTTTGTACATTGAAATGTGTAAACATTTTTTTGTTTTTTATCAGTGTGTTTCTGTAAAGTTATTGGTGAAAACACTGTAAACATGCAAACATGCACAGACAGATACAAAATGTTTTGATTGTGAACTATGGCCAATATTTAGCTCTTTGTGTCCTTTGAAATGGAATCTTTAAATACAGAATGTGTGATAGAATTTGTGCAAGTGTGATAATGGAAGTGATGAGTAAACAGCACAATGGAAAAAGTCATTAAATGCCATTGCGTTTGGAGGAAATTTGACTCAGAGTCATTTAAATCTGTAAAAATCTTTCAGCAGATTGTACAAGGGAGACACCTGTATATAAAAAAGAACTAATCTCTTTTTTCACCGTTTTGTAATCAGTGAAAATGCTAACTTTTGTCATGTGAGACTACAAATATCGAATCCAAAAATGTTCAATTGAAATGTGACTGTCCTGTGTATATGTGCAAATGTTTAATTTGCAAAGAAGAGGCCCAGTCAGTGTCTTATTCCTACTCTCATTCTTGCTTTTATTTTCCTTTATTTTCATATGAAAGTGATTTTGTATGTCAGACTGATTTGTAAATAGAACACTTCATCAGCATTTCCATTGAATTTTGCAGGAGCTCTGAAAAGCAAAAAACTCTGGTCTCTTATTGCAAAAACACAGTACAACTAGGAATATGTGAGGTAAATATATCTACAGTGTGCTGTTTCTTTAGTTGTTAGCTGATGAATAAAAGATATGCATTCATTTGGTATACCCTTGTTTCTGTGTTCCCTTCACCCTCTCACAGTCAATAAAAAACGCACAGGGAGGACGATAGTCTTAAAAAAATGACTTAACTTCAAATATTCAGATCAAACTGTAATCAAGATATAAAATAATAAAAATGGTAAATAACAAGTAAGAGTGTGTTACAGTTAAAAATCAAAATCTCTTTATGATGACTGCATTTGAGCCGTTTTAAGTGGACGACATATTGACTACTTGGTTCTTTCATGTATAAATTAACTGACGATGTGATGCCTCCAGTCTTCGAACTGCTGCACAAATATAGCAGCAGCAGGAAAGGCTTAAGGCTGTTTTACAAAATGCGCCTATGCCAAAATTGCGTATCTTGTACACGTTAAATTCTAATTGTGTGATAATGGTGACAAAGGATGCTTTTTATGTGTGCCAACTGCATAAAGCTAGAATAAGAAAATCTGACCTCACAGGAGGTAGAAGATGAACAAGAGCCACATCTGCACTCATATGTTCACAGACACTTGCAGGGAAACTATATTCTTAGCAGACGTAGCTTTCTGGAAGCCCAGTATCCATGGAAACATCCAATTACCTGACACAGAAAACAATTCTAGAACAAGAGGTACTATGCTGACACAGAGTGTGAACTAATTTGCAACTCATCTTTTTGACAGATATGTGATTACTATATGTTGCACTGCCCTGAAATGTATGAACCTTAGGTGAAAGACTGCAGGTTCTTTTTTTTTTTTTTTCAATTTGCTTGAAATGCATTTCAATTTATTGCATTTAGGCGTATCTGACAAACACAGGATCCCTGTCAGTTTTAATAAGACAACTAACCACTTTGGATTACCTACGAGTCATCTGTTTGTCAGATTGATGGTGTTATGTTGCCGAGCAGCTTGAAGACCCCAGTTTTACTAGGGAGAGGAAAATTAGGGCAGATCTACATTATGTAAGCTTGAAGAGATGTGTCAGGCAGTGTGAAGACAGCATATGACTGTAAGCATTCACCAAAGAGAAACCGTTACTATCTGCTTACATCAGACAAGTAAACACATTAGAAATACCACTGACTCAAACCTTCTTGATAATGTCTGTATTTTATTCGCAGTGGAGAAAATAGAAACTCACATCTGGCAACATACGTATGGCTTCTAGTTGTTAGTCTCAGACTCGGTTTCCGTCCCTGAAGCTCTTTCAGTCTTCTGTTTCCATGTACAGAAATGCTCTGTTCCTACCTCTCTCCCTGGCTGTGTGTGCTTGACTATGTGTGTTTGTGTGTCTGAGTGCATAAATTATTGACTCAGAGTGTATTCATGCTTCCCTCAAGGACTTTAGCCAACCAGTGTGGCAATACCTTTATCCTCTTCTTTTTTTTGTCTTTCAACATTTGTTTCAAAAACCTTCACACAACTTCTAAAGCAAGAAAAGGTTTTCAGTAATAATTGATGCATTACATTTCAAACACAAAGTCCTGTGTTTTTTTTTTTGGTTTTTTTTTTTTAACCTGCACCAAAAAATGGTGGTTTTTCAGAGTCGTGTGTGTTGCTGTAAACTGACCTAAAGAGAAATTACATGCTTCTGGGGTGGAGTGGTAATTTAGAAAACCCACAGAAGTGGAATTGGATTCAGGATGTGCAAAACTTTGCCAGTGTGTTTAGAACAAAAAAGAAACAGTATGTGTGAGACAAACTAATATTTATGAGAGCTTATCCAGGCTTATGGCTGCCAACCTGACAAAAGTGACAAAATCCCTCCTCATCCTCACGTTTATAGTTCAATAACTAAACATGAGAGTGATATTTTAAATTATGAATAAAGCTTTGGCAAAATGCAATATAAAAATGCAGCTTTGTTAATACGGGGAATTGATGTTTATAAGAGGCTTTCAAAAGCTACTCTGTGCTGTGAATTACAATGCCAAGCTGTTGGTTACACATATAATTCTGTGAGATTTTCTGCCAATACGCAAACAAATTAATAACAATTTCCAACTCAGAATTATTCAATTTAATACCATGTTTCTATCCCTCAGTTACTAGCATGCTGTGCAGCTTCTATACTGCCTTGACTAGCTCGTCTCACATTAACTTCTGTCCGTGCCTGATATCCACCCCATTATCATCAGTCCGTTTTCCTCATGGCTTTTCAGCACATCAAGGGCATGTCCTTCTTTGTATCTTGGCCTGAAGTGTCACTAGCCACTATCATTGGCTGTCATAGACGGGAATGCTTGTTGGCCTGTAACTGAGAATGACAACAAACAGACACAAATGGACGACCTACCACATTTATTCAGTGTGTTATGAAATACAGTATGTGTTTATATCAAAAGCCTGGGTCTGTTTTTCTAGTCGTATGGTGGATTTATTTATAAATGCAGCACACCAGCACAATCCACTATATTAGTGTCTCCTCCTGATTTGAAAAAGATGTGACCTGAAAGGGCCCTGTTTGTGTTTTCTCATTCAGTTGAAAGAGGAGACACAAATCCCACAATGAAAAAGCAGCACTGCCTGAATAATAATGGTATACTCAGGATTAGAGGCAGTCAAAAAAGACATGGTTTTCCGCCAGAGTAAGGGCAACTTAGTATTTAAACAAAACTGTTAACAAGATTATACATTCATTTGCTAAAAGTCAAAAACTTGATACAATCCCAGTAAGCTTAAAATTGAAAACACTATTATTTTTTTTTAACAGAAATGCATACTCGTATTTTTCTTATTCATACGCTTTTTATCTCAGAAGGTGAATAATTTCACACACCAAGATATATATAACTTGGCTGTGAAGCTGTTGAATCAAGTTCTATGATGTGTGAGTGGACTATTACAGATTGCCCATGTACTGTGGCAGCCTGAATTTAAATGCAGCCACTGCCGCACTGTTGCACATTTCCTTCCTCTCTTGCCTGACCATCTTTAAAAACCAAACTGACAGCTGGAGGAAGGCAGCTAACCACCCGCCTGCAAATGAAATGTTCCGATGCTCTGTTTGCCCTCACAGAATAGGAGTTAATCTAATTTCTTTAGTAGCAGCGGCAGTTCCTTTATCATACTCTCTTCCGTGTCTGCACATGTTTATATTCATACATACATTTAAATATATATATTCCTATGTCATTATTTACATGATCATGTACCAAAGCCATGATACAAAAGCAGTGAGAGGCCATACACATCCCTGCAGCACCCTCAATCCTACATTCCTTAATGCAATGGACTTAACCCAGGATTAAATGTTGTAAGATTAACCTAAAATGAACAGTCGGAGCAAGTGATGATAGTTAAGCATGCAAAAAAAAAATGCATTATAATTATTTGAATTTCTTACTCACACTGTTTACTGAATATTTGTATGAAATTTGTCATGGACAGTGATTTATTCAGAGGTGGTAGGCATTTGCATGGAAAAAAATACTTAATACTTATACCACAGGTGTCAAACATATGGCCCGTGGTCCAAAACCGGACCGCCAAAGGGTCCAATCTGGCCCTCTGGATCCATTTATGAAATGAAAAAATTACAAAAATTACCCTGAACATATTAGTAATCAGAACTGGCGACTTGTCCAGGGTGTACCCCGCCTTCGCCCTTAAATAGCTGGGATAGGCTCTAAGCGACCCCCGCGACCCTAGTGAGGATTAAGCGGGTTCAGAAAATGGATGGATATTAATAAACAATGGTGTCAAAATCTTTTTAGTTCAGGTTCCAAATTCAGACCAATGTGACCTAATGTGGATCAGACCAGTAAAATACTATCATAATAACCTATAAATAATGACAACTCCAAAAGTTTCTCTTTGTTTTAGTATAAAAAGTAAAATTCCATAAAAAATGTTTGCATTTACAAGGGATCGTTTCACCAAAAATGTGAAAAAATTTTTTAAAAAGAACAACATGAAATGTCTTAAGGGAAGTAAGAGCAATTTTTACCAATATTCTGCCTGTTACTAAATGTTTTGTGTCTTTGTAGATCTGCTGTGATCTGTAAGTTGTAATGCACATGTGTAAATGATAAACTGAGGAAAAATATTGTTAAAACTGCACTTATTTTTCTTAAGAAATTAAAGGTTGTTCATATTATTCCTATTTTAAGGAAACTCTGTAGATGTCAACACTTTCAGAATGTAATTTTACTTTTTTTCCACTGTAATTATTTTACTGGTCCGGCACACTTGGGGTCATATTGGGTTGAATGTGGCCCCTGAACTAAAATGAGTTTGACACCCCTGACTTAAACAAAACTTTTAACAAGATCATACGTTTAATATTAAAGTAGAAAACTGCGAATCACAGTATGCTTAAATTTGAAAATACTAATATTTTACAGCAAAATGAACTCATATTCGATTATTCATTCAAAACGTCATAGATCATATATCACTCTGTTGTAGATGTGTCAATTGTTGTCATGTAAATGTAATATATTCTATATAACATAACACTGGTCTACAAGTAAAATGTCTCCAGTATAAAAGTTTGACTACTTTTATTCTGGACTTTACCAAGTTTGAGTCACTAACAAAATTAAATGAAACATACTGGTTGGCTATACTTTCTTTTTTTAAATATATATATATTATTTTATTTTAGATTTTTCACATAACAACAATGCAATTACATACATACAAGATAAAGTGACCTCACCGGCCC
>JAPQRQ010000015.1:20989550-21014807 GCA_037367365.1 Apogon talboti
AATAATAATAATAATAATAATAATAATAATAATAATAATAATGGGTTGGATTTCTATAGCGGTTTTCACAGCACCCAAAGCACTTTACATTATTCATCCATTATTCATTCACTTACATATTCACTCTCTGGTGCTGAACTACCTAGAATTGTCATTAAATTGCTCAGAATAAAGGGCTCTGACATTATGTTCAAAATGCCAATGCACTGTAATGGAAGATATGAACTGAATATATTTACACCTACAGTCGAGGGGCCTTATGTGACCATTAAAGGCAGTAGTGAGTCACTCTGCCTGTCTCCCATGGTGAGGAAAAGTAACACAATGGAGCCTTTGACCAAAGTGTCAAAAAGTGGCAAGATGTGATGAGAACCACTAAGTAACACCTTTTAGAGTCAAAGAAAATGACAAAGTGTTAAAAACTAGAAGTGCTGGTGTTACTTTCACCACTGGACACAGCTCTAATTGGAAAGAATGGAGTTTGATGCTGAAATGGCAGTGCTTCTCCTAGAGGAGTTTGATTATGAGGCTTATGAAGGTATAAAGTTCTGATCTAATGTTATTGTCTTTAAGTTCACTATACTGCAAGAACTTGGTGATACAGATATATGTGTGTAAACAATGACCTTTATACTTCATTCAGTGAGTGAAACAGTCTGTGGATGAATAGTGTTGATTCATTGGTGGTTTTAGTAGTCATAATGTTAATATGACTATATGACTTCTAATATGCTTCCCCTCATGTTGCAAGTTTGAAATATCTATGGTAAATATAACCCTTTTGAGTCAGAATAATTAGTAAGTCTTACAAAATTTGTAGTAGTGTTTAAATATAGCTGCATTCAAAAGTTTTAATAAAGTTTTTAATGTCATTTATTCATGAAATTACATAACTGAATTTTCTGATGTGAAGACATGATATGGGAAAAAAAAGAACATATAAATCTGTTATATTTCACATTCTCATCAGCTGAAGAGTTTAGTGAATTTGGCATTCCAACTGCATTGCCCTTTTTTTCCCCCACCTGAAAGACCCATGGCCATCATGAAGGACTGCACGTTGTTAAGAATAATGAAATATATTAAAATTCTCCTCTTCAGACCCTAGAAGTGAATTTCATCATTTGATTAAACAACCTTGAACAGTAAGATTCTGAATGCTTTTTAATTGGCATTTAGAAAAAAAAAAATCTTAAACATTTTTCTTACAATACTGTAGTAGATTACATCAGTCATCATTTAGAGATGTCCTCGACTGAATTATCCTATTTTTTTTTGCACATACTCAAGCAGAGATTTACTGCCCCAAAATGTGGTTCCATACACTGTATACTTGTCATGTTTTTTAGAGTTTTTCAGGTTTTGTATTGGTCGGTGGATCATCTGTAGATCTTGCAGTGCAGGTATGCTAGCTGTTCTGCTCTACTTTTCCTGAGCATCGGAAACCACTCCTGATGGTTAAGCTCTACAACTCTGTATCCTGCCAACTTCAACTGCCTCCTCTTCATGGCATGAAGGCCCAGTAACTGCTGTGACTGGTAACAGAAGTGGTTTCTATTGCAAACCTGGACAGCCAGTTTTTCTGTGCGTTTGGAGTCCCGAGGAGCTACATTTCGGCTACTGGGTTTGGTTAGAAGGTCTGTCATGTCACTGGTGAGGACTACACCTGTGTCAAACAGTTTATCAGCATCATCAGGTTCTACTCTGTGAAGAGATGCAGGCTGATCTAGGGTTACAGCTTCCTTTTCCTTTTTCCTTTTAGTATTTGTTAACTGTAGCAAAAGTTCATCAGTCAGAGTGACCCCTATGCTCATTTGTCCCCAACCTTGATGGGAAACGCGTTTGGACGGACTGTTCTCAGGAGATACTGTGTCTGTGCGTGTTTGATTCACAGGTATGGGCTGTCCAGCAGCGTCCAGATGTACTTCCAGATCTATGGAACGGGTGTGGGGTAGAATCATTCTCTTACAGACAAAGTTCTCCCCTCCGAGTAAATCTTTTAGAGCAGATTCTGCTTCCTGAACTTCTGGTTTCTGGCATATATCTGACTGAGCAAACGTCCACAGCATTTCCGCCACCTCTTCCCTCAGTTCACGGCTTAATCGGGGTCCAGTCCACTGAGGCAACTCAAGAGCCACACTCCCGTCTAAAGTGTACAGGTCTTTTTTCAGCTCCAGTTGTGTTGATTTAAGTGCCAAGTTAACAAAGTCTGGGCTCAAGGCTAATTCAATGAGGTCCTCTGGGAACTTGGAGACAAAGGCCAGGCCTAGAAGACCAGTGAGCAGATGTTCTGGGTATCGGTGGAATTCAGCTTTCCGCTGTCTCAGTCCCTCTGTGAGGCTGGGATAGAGGTTTGGAGTTTCGTCTGGGGGAAACCCTAAAGTGCCAAAGGCCCACAGGAGCTTGCATGAGTCTTTACTCCTGCAGTGTGGTACCACAGAGGGCACTCTACTGGCAATCCCCATAAGGATGTTATCATTACGGTAATGCAGTGCTGAGCAGGCCAGTGCTACATGCATCAACCCCTTCACGCCCATTCCAGGAGCCCGTCGAGGCACTTCTTGTGCCATGGCCTGTAGCCATGCCCTGTGAAAGAGGTAACTGAAACGCAGGAATTTCATCACATTCACCACAGCAAAGTCACTCATCTCCTCCACGACTGACTGTGCCTTATCAACAATGCGAGTCACTGCCGCCTCAGAAAGTGAAGTCTGAGATTTAAAAAGGCCCAAGCATACAGTACCAACCTCCTCTGGAAGCAGATGTTGTAAATGATGCATAAGAAGCTGCCCTAAAGGGTGAACCAAGTCTTTTGGGCAATACCTCCCTTCTCCTATTATGTACAGCAGTTGAACTAGCTCGGGAGTCCCTACCTGTCCCAGATATAAATGGACAGACTTGTAGAGGTGCTTTAAAAACTGGGGCACCTGTTTCCCAATACAGCGCCACAAGTCAGCAGCTAACAGCAACTGGTGTAAGTTCATCTGGCTAACACGACGGCTCAGCTCAACCTCATACAGCTCCAGGACAGTGTGGGCAGAAGGCATGTCAAGCCACACAAACGCCTGCAAAACATCCAGCAGCTGAAACAATGTAAAGAGGCGCAGGTTTTCAACAGAGTATCGAAGGAGCATGTTGAAGCGTTGGTCACTCCTCACCAACAACACTTTGTCAGGGTGCAAGTGGCTGAGCTCCAAAAGAAAACCAGACACATCTGATGGTTTCATACTTCCCTTTAGGACAGTCACTTTCTGTAGCAATTGCAGGGCCTTTTCCCATTCAACTGGGGTAGGCCGTTGGTTAAGATCGAGGGAAAAGGAGGAATATTCTGCTCGGCACTTGTGAAAGGCACGTGTATCCACTTTAACATCTGGTGGTATTGGTTTTCTATGGTGCTGTGACAATGATTGGATCTCAGGTTCAGGACTTTTGTTAAAAGCTAAGTCAAGTAGTGTGTTTTTTGTGCTGGAAAGATGCCGTGAGCAATTCACACTGTACCGATTGCTCTGTTGCCAGAAGGAAGGTGCAAGAGTGGACAGACATGGCTCATCCTCCTCATTATCACTTTGGCTCCGGGTGGTTTCTATGTTCAACAAAGAGCGAGGATATGGAGAGGGGTTGTAATGAAGCCTATATCCTCTTTGGGAAGCGCCGTCCTGGTGTTGCAATACTCCTTTCATCCCTTTCTTCTCATCTGAGTCATCCTCTGGTTTTTCATGCAGGTTTTGAGCCTGCATGGCATCCCTTTTCAAGCCTGGGAGGCATCGTAGCCTGGGCACCCGTCGACACAGCACAGACGTAGCCATCAACCTGTTCAAAATAAAATGACAAAGGCATGGCTGTTAGAGAGACCAAGCAAAATAAATTCATACCGCCTGAGTGGATGTGACAAGTATAAATAGTAGAATTAAAGTTAGAAAAAAATAAATAATAATGACACTGATAATAAATATGATATGATAATTGATAAATGATAATTCATGTGTTATAATTTTACACCATAATCATAATATATTGTTAATATAACAGTGGTGTCATTTTCCCACATGTCAACACTGTATTTAGCACCCAAGTAAACAGCTAAGATGGAATCTCAAATCAGATGATGGAAGAAATGTCTATAAGATAGCACTGGGCAATAAGACAATAATTATTAGGGATATGTACAAATAATTGATTAGGCCATTAGTTAGTCAGATAAGCAGAGTCAATATCTTCTTTTAAGACTAACCTTTATTTTGGATGTAATTAAAACAAGGAAGAAGTTTGTCTTCAAAGAGACACAAGACTAATGTTTATGACATGGTTTCTGCCCAAGTGATGCAGATGGTGGTTTATTAACTTGATTAATTGGCTTCTAAAGGGAATTAAAATACCCAATCCTAACTAACAATTATACTTCCTGTCATGTATATTCATATCAGTGCAGTTAACTATAAAATGAGATATCTGTCTTGTTTACATTGTTAAATAAACATAACATGTGTAAGAACAAGTTTTATACCTCATTTTCTGTTCCTACATGATATAATGTTGAAAATGGATTTTACCATTGTAAAAATTCTGAATGTACTATCTCTAGATGACTGAAATGTTCTGCAGTACTGTATTGTTAGTCATGTTATGACCATAAACACTTGTTTTAAACCGAAATGAGATGGTTATCTGAGTTGTTCCACATTTACTCAGGACCAAAAACCGACCTTTCAACTGGTTTTTGGCCTTAAGACACAGCCATATTAATAATACTCTACAAACAAGATTGCTGTGAAAACATGAGAGTGAATTTTTTTGTTGATTGATATATGGCATGAATTCATCTTGTTTGGAATATTAGTTGAAAAAACATTGTTATGAATATCAAATATTTAAAAGACTACTGTAAGAATGGTACAGTACACACATGTATGGTGGGTTGATGGGTTGGGGATGCGAGTGTTTTCATCAAAAGTAACTTTGTGCACAGCCTGCATCAGGTACCGTTAGGCATCTTTTCGTAGTGTGTCCATAAACAATTCCAAAGTGAATAGATAAAATGATTTTGTTCTCACATAGCAGCCGCAGGAGAAGCTGGTTTTGATGGAGGGCACGTTATCACCACAGGCAATACAAAACACCAGTATACTCTGTTAACAAGCCGCGCAACTTACTTTTTCGTCCCTCCACCTCTACCGTGGATTGTCATTGAACAATGGTTATTGTTACTGACAGTACATGCAGTCCGTGCATGAAGAGTAACCACCGCACATGTCTACTATTACACAAGGAGTTCATCTACTGTACTGACTTCCGCATTACAACTAACGGGAACACGTCACCTTGTCGATCTACAATTATATACCAAAAAAAACCGAAAAGACTGATACGTCGATAATGGTACAAAGTAATATGGTTACTTACTGTGTCCATTAAATTTGTTAGTGACTGAATTACATTACACGAGTTACGTAGCAGCCATGCCTGACCAGCATGTGACCTACGGAAGCCGAGGATGGTCAAAAATCAAGGAAACGCAACGCATTCGGGAAAATAAAGAAGTGTTGGACAGTGCATACCAACGATTACGACGACAAAATAGTGTGAGTAAATTTTAACATAACAACAACAATTAATTTTGTTGAATTTTATTTACTAAATTGTAGTATTCCAAAAGACTTCAGTTTAAGAGCATAAAACAGACTACTTTTCATCAGAATCAGTTTTGCAGCAGCCTGGCCCATATTTATAGGCTATAATAATACTAAAGTTAATAAAATGATATTAATTAAGGGTCTGTGGTTATTTTAAAAAGCATCTATAGTCTGTTTTTCTCAAATAGAATAACCTAATTTATGATATTTAAAATGAGTCTTGCACAACAAAAAGACCCATATATCAATGAATGTCTGATTTTGTGTTGTGTTTCTTTGTAACACCATTCATTTAGATAACTGGAAGGTTATGTGTCATTCTTTGGAGGAAAATTGTCGAAACAAGGTGAGTAACTCCTCTGCCAACAGAAGTTAACGTTCCAGATTACTAGAAACTATGTTTTTATCAGAAAAACACGTACACACAAAGCCTATATATTCCTGCACGGGGCATCCTGCAGTGTATAAGTCAATACAGTTCATAAATCAAGGCACTGTTGTAGCAACTTGTCACTTTTTTATTTTACATGTTCAGTAGTTAATTCAAATAATCAATTGTTTTATTTTAGTGGATTATATTTTTTCATTTTCCAGAAAGCAGGAAGTTTTATGATTTCCCTGTCAGTATTGTCCCTACAGTTGTAAGGCTTTGGAATAGCATCCAAGCCGTTTAAGGCACCACCTAAGCCAAATTCATGTAAAATGATTGTATTTTTTGTTTGTTTGTTTGTTTTGTGTTTTATAATGCTGCATTTTTCATAAGGACACAGTTGCCAAAAGGTGTGGGTTTTCCTAATTTTGTGGATTTAAATACATAGATCAAATTTTTGAATTAAAAAAAACATTGTTTCACATCATTTTGTTCATTAATATCATCAATTCTTTTAATTGATGTTCTCCACTCGAGTTTGCATATATTTACCTTAGGTGCAGGGGAAAATGGCTTGGGTTCTTTACTTAAGCCTTTTAACAGTTCTGGAAACACTTTAATTCATGTGTGCTCTAATCTTTTTGTCTGCACAGTAACAGCCTAATAGTTTATAGAACTATGTTTCCCTATTTTGGAAATATACAAATTTTATGTGGTTTCTTCTCATTATTCTAAACTATTAAAGTTGATTCTACATTGATTTTGCAGGGAAAAAAAATGTACCAATTGATTGCATTCTGCCAAGACGGAAGGAGTAAAATGTATTTTTTTTATCTATCACTACGTGTCCCCATATTACAATATACCTGAATCCTTTCCGTCCTTTCCAAAATTGCTTCATTTTCATCTCCTGTGTGACCAGCAGAACTACAAATTCTGTACTTTTTACTAAAACTAATTAAAGGTGGATTAACCTGCAATTTACAGCATTGATGCTTTAGGAGGAGGCAACAGCAACTTTAAAGATGTTTATGGAAATTAGCAATTTTTCTAGTTCGTTGACACAGATGAGTCCTATGATATAAGAAAGTAATTATTCTGTTTTACAAAATGCATACAGGTGAGACACTGTACTGAAAAAGGCAAATGTGTGTGTGACAATTCAAATTAGCATATTCTTTAAAGACAGGTCTATCACAAAATAATACTCACATGGTGCTGTGTGATAAGAATGATAATTATTATTGTAATATATTTTATGAGGCATATTTTATGTGATCATTAAATTTAACCCATATTAATGTGTTTTGGGTTTTTTTGCGTTATTTACATTCTGAACTAAGAAAAACTTCCTGATGTTTAAGTATTTTGTTATTTTAATTAATTTACTATTTTGATGGTGAAGAAACATTTGATCACTGTTTAATGTGAATGTTCCACCTTTACCTGTCTTAAAAGTTTTTGTCAAGTTATGATGTTTCATACGGTAAACAGCTATGTGATTTATTCAACTTTCACACAAGGCCAAAAACTAACCCTTAACTGTATTGGAAATAAATAATAACTTTCAGTTATTGGGATGACATTTTGGGCCATAGTTCTCAGCTCTATAAATGTAGCAACATTCACTATGTTTCTACTAAAATATCCATATATCAGTGAATGTCTGATTTTGAGTTGTGTTTCTTTAAAACACCATTTAGTTACATAACTGAAAAGACTTATTTTCATTCTTTGGAGGAAAATTGTTAAAACAAGTTGAGTGACTCCTCTGCCAACATAAGTTAAAACTCTGCCATTATCATAAGAACACACACACACGTGGGGAAAGTTAGTGAAGTTCATAAATAAATGCAATGCAACAATTATTAGGACATGTGATTATGGATCTGACTAAGAACAGTTTATGTTTAATCTTATGTTAGAAGAAATAAAAAGGAACAATTAAAGTGGTAACTAGTAGGTATTTGGGGCACAGGCTACAATCATTTCTACATCATTCATGCATAACTGTACATAAAATGCATGTAATGCAAAGTAAATTATTAATTTCGATTTTTAATGTTATTACAAAATGTTAGAATTTAACATAATAATTAAATATGATATAATTTTATGTTTTACAAATAAGAATGTGAAACTTTACTTATGTAACTCAAGCATAATGTTTATCATTTTTGTGCTTGTTAGGACCAACTCTGTGAGTGTGGATCTGAGGAAGAACAGTTTGTTAAACTTTTAATCTTATATAAATAAAAAGGAACAATTAGTGTGTTAACCAGTACATACATTTGGCTACTTCTAACTGCTGTGATAGTCAATAATTGTATTTGGGGCACAGGTTAGAACCATCTCTTTTGGTTATTCGTGTGCGTGCATAACTGTGCATAACTGTGCATAACATGTATGGAACACACATTAAACTATTAGTTTTGAGTTCCACGGTTATTACAACATTTTATATTTTACATTACAATAAATCTGAAATGCCACATCAGAAAACTTTGATAAAATTTGTCTATCAAACACCATAAAATTGGAACAAAACATGTATAAAGGCTAATTAACAAATACAATTTTATTTTACTGATTTATGAAATATCATGCAGGAAAATAAGACATACAAGACTGTGGAACTTCATCTATGTAACTCAAGACTGGTGTTTATCATGATGTGTGTTTATTTTATTGTTAGAGCCAATTCTGCGATTGGATCTGACTAAGAAAAGTTTCTTAAAGTTTTAATCTAACATTGGAGAAAATAAAAAGAAACAATTAATGTGTTAACATGTAAACACATTAGCACACATTCTAAATGTTGTGATTGTCTCTAATTCTATTTGGGGCACATGCTAGAATCAGTTCTGCACCATTCAATCATAACTGTGCACAAAATGTATGTAGCACACAAACTATTTATTTCAATTTGCATTGTCAATACAAAATTTATAGCCTACTTATATTTAATGTTACAATAAAGAAAGCCTGTATCAGAAAACTTTCAGAAAATTCGTCTATCAAACACTATAAAATTAAAATAAAACATACACAAAGGCTATTTATCAAATGCAATATAATTTAACAGATTTATTAAACATTATGCGGGGAAATAAAACAAACAAGACTGTGAAACTTTAGTTATGTAACCGAAGTGTGGTGTTACGTTTGTTTTATTCGTTTATTTATTTTTTTTTTTACAAATTATGAATCGGTTCATTGATTTCGTATGTGTGTTTTCTCTGTATATTTGACGAACATTTTAAAGCCAAGCGGTGAAACTTGAGAGCCGCACTTGGAAAGGAAGTAGTTGATTTATGCTAATGAAGGAGTTGGGGTTTAGCTACGCTGGCTGGGAGCCGCCCTTCATTCACCACATGGTTAAACCGAGACTACTCGCGCCACTTTCGCAATCTTACTACGATTCCCAAACTCCAAGCAAATCATAATAGTAGCACATGGTTGTGTTTTTTTGGATCATACATCCCAGGTGTATTCCAGTTTGTGAAGTATTTTTCTTTTCACAGTTTGGCAGATATTCATGAAACAGTGTGAGTAAACGGTAAGTCTGTACAAGTGAGTGAAGATGGTGGATTTTTAGAAGCTAGTGTCTTATTACACGCGTGTTATTGGCAAGAAACCTGTTGTTAGCCTTTTCGGGAGATGCGGTAAAACGTCAGGAAAGTGTAATGCTCAGGAATGTATACGACACCGGGGGAACATTTCCACGTTTACATTAGAGAAAAACACGTTTTAATCATCGGTTTCCGCATTCGAAAACGATGTTATACGGGGCGCATGGCAACCTCTTCTCCACCGTTGGAGAATGAGGGAGATTTGAAAAACATGTGTTGCTGCACCTTAAGTCGGTAGCTCGGGGAAGTGATCCTGACTCGTTAAAAATACGCGTTAAACACTTTAGTAGCGGCCGTAAGTTATGGGTTCACACGCACACGTTGTCGGCCACATATGAATTGAGTATTAAGTTTTGTGTTTATTTCTGCGCAGTGGTGTGCTCCTAAAAAGTGCCTCCAGAACAAAGCAGCAGCACATGGGGTTTCTGCAGGCCGCGCGCCTTTGCTATCCCGCGAGCTGCTCCGTTAGCTAATGCTAACGCTAGCACACTTGACAAGAACACATTGCTAAGTTGTAACATCGCCGTAGGCTTCGTGGTCATATTATATGTGATTCGTTTAGTGAGGCTGACTTTTCAAAAGCAAGTGTCGCTAATGTCGAATCTGCGTTAGCGTGTATAAGTTAGAGGATCCCAATTTGCTTAGAGACCGCTGTGAAGTAGCGAGCCGAAGATGGTAGCTTACTAACATTAGCCCGCTAGCTAACTTGGTGCGTCTTTGCAAGTGTTTTCCCAGTTTTAGTGTTTAAGCAAAACTCTTTCTTTGCCGTCAAAGTCTTAACTGTGTGTCGGTGTAACTGGCTGTTTGTTTGCATTTGCCGAAAGCTAGCAGTAATAGCGGTTAACACGCGCTAGCCTATGTCGCTAGCGCATGCTTTCATCGGAGTGTTTTGATGGAGCCCTTCAGTGCTCCTAGCTTGTTGTGTGTTGGACTCTTGAGTTAACTTTGCAGTGGCTCGTTTCATGCGCATGGTGCGTGAGCGTGCCTGAGCGCACGCTTCACATGCACCTGATTACATTGTGAAGTGCGCGGATGTAAATGTGTTGCCACTTTATTTGCGCTTATGTTACTCAGTCCGGTCAAGTAGGTTTATAAAATGCTCAAAATGCGGAGTCCTGGGCGCCATGTTAGTGTATGGGGGAGGGGTGAGCAATGTGACTAGGGCGCAAGTGTTGCTTTCCACAGGCAGGTCTGTTTTAGACTTTAGTTTTCTATTCCAGTTTATTGGAGACATTGCACTTGCAGGTGTTTCCGCAGTGCTGTAATGAATCAAAGATGTACATGAAATATTATTTTAATATTTTCATATAGATCCATATCTGCATCACAATACTCGATGATGGAGAGTTAAGCAGTTAATTATTGAGAATATGCAACAACATTCTTAAATATTCATTCTTATGTCAGCTAAAATGACTGTGTACACTTTTACTGTTACTGTAGTTCCACTTCCAAGTGAGATGCAATCTGTTTATGTAGAACAGACTAAAAAAAATTGTTATTGAAAGTTATTTGGAAGCAGTTTTCTGCTTGTTTAAGGCTCCATTTATAAAAGCCTATTTACTCAATACATATATAAACACATTGAGGGTTCATAACGATTTGCTGTCTGACCTTTTCAGTAAATGGCAATGGAAATAGTGGTGCTAAATTTGTTTCAACAAAAACAGTAGTAGCATGTCATTATTAGACATGCTGTGGATGAATATAGTGTGGTGTTTTTAAAAACTGGCTCATGGCTCAGTAGTATTTAGCAAAAACCTATCTGCAAAAGTATTAGTTCTGTAACATGTCAACAGTAATATGTCATCTCTTAAAATAGTATTGAAACATGTAGTCTTGCTAAGTAACTAATGTTGGAAAAGCCTAAAAAAATAATTCCCTTGTTTGACGAATCAAAACAAATTGGATGCAATAAGGTTCATTTTGGCAGGAGAAATGTGATAAATTGGATGAGCCAAGTTATATAATGTATTCATGGACTAAGTTACTGGAAGTTTGAAGTAGTGTTGATGAGAGTTTTTTTTTTTTTTTGATGACTTATTAAAAATTCATCAGCCTAAACGTCTGACAAGCTGTTCAAAGCTTGTCAAATGTGAGAATTTGCTGCTCTTGAGATTCTGTTAACAATATGTCTCTTGATTGATGCTGTCTTGTTTATGCTTGCAGACCCCCGTGCACAGCTGTGTCTCCTCTGGAAAACATCTCCAGATTGCAGATTTGAGGGCATACTAATTTAGTCTGAATGAAAATCCTGTTATTAACATTTAAAAGTCACGGTAGTGTCAAAGTGCTTACAGTGCAGGTAGTCTTGTATAATCTACTGCAGTGAAGGCACTTTCAGCACTATTCTGATAATGGAAACTAGGACCTGTTTACTAGAAGCCAAGTTGTATAGTGCAGTTCAGGATGGGCTGATACACACAAATAGAAAAATATGTTAATTTAGAAGGTGAAATGCAGACCAAGTCATGTTAGCTTGGTTTCTACAGAGATTGCCTTATAAAATGGTTTCTGATCATAACTAAACTGAATTTATATGCTTTTTACTAGTGCTTATGCTAAGGTGCATCTAGTGCAGATAGTGAAGTAGACTAGCACCTACTGCCCTAAGTGCTCCTTCTGGCATAAGGGACTGGGACTCTCATCTATTTTGTACATACACTCGTATCCCTTTATACTGAGTTGTTGCAGGTTTCTGTTAGTTTTGCCTAGTTGCGCTGCAAGAAAGAAGAGTTGTGCAAATCTATGCAAAACTGACAGCGACCTGCGGTTTACATCTAGATGCTCTCTGTGGATCCCGTTTCCATCATCATGGCCAGTCACGCCTCCGCTACTGTTGTAATAAGGATCTGACAGGCTTCAGCAGTATTAAAGTGCTTATAGTGCAGGTAGTTTTTTATGTTCTACTGCAGTGTGAGCACTTAAAGTACTTCTAGACGTGTGCCCCTTCATGGAAAGCAGCAGGTGTAGTTTGCGCTCATGGGTCTCTGGTTAGTTTTGCTGGTTTGCTTTCAGCTTTTTACTTTACTGCTGTGCAAATCCATGCAAAACTGATCATAGAACTGAAATGAATCTAATATAAATATCCCCTTTCTCTACAGGTTGGGAGAGGTAGCAATGCTCTGTACTCAGGTGGTATTGCACTTGTCCCGGCCTGTAGGGGACCTGGGAAATTGTTCCGCATCAAGTTCTACTGTGAAGCCACTCTGCTAGTTTTTTGGCCTTTTAACTGTCATCTGACATCATTTCAATGACTAAACTCTCAAATACACATTTTTTTATTTGCCTTTAAACCATTCTGTTTGTGACATTTGAAGTATGTTTTGTGGAAAAAAAAAAAGTATTTTTAGGAGTTTTAATCTCACTACATGCAGTTGGGGTTATGTATTTCATCTTGGTAATAAAATGTTTTATTGGCTCACAGGAATGTTTACCTTCTTTTTCATTGCATCTCCGTTTCTGTACCACAACACGATTTATTCTAGTCACCCAATGTTGTACTGAAGACAGTCATTTCACAGCGACCAAGATATTTATCCATTACCATTTCAGTCTTCAAAGTATGTAGAAGATCACATTCTACATGTCCATTTGTACTAGTATATAAAACTCCTTTAAATGAGTAAATGTTAAAAATGAATGAATATAAAAAATATCCACTTAAATCACTGTCATATCAGAGTAGCTGAACACTGCAGAAGCACAATTACAAGGAATATATTGACATTTTAAGTTTCCTTTAAATTTTTGCACGTCATGTGGACAGTGGTGGTTGCAGTTGTACTTATCCCCCACCAGAGGGCAGCAGCTATTAAGCTATGAAGTTGCTGTAAAGGGGCCTGTGATCAAAATACGAAGAGTGCAAATTGAATAGTATAGAGTGGTAATTTCATAAAATGTAATCGACTTATAATGCCACTTTGTCAATTTTAGGCCAGATTAAGTATCATTGGGATATTAAGTAATGAATAAGAGTTATTAACCACTGCCTTACTTTGTCAAACATAAAATTCTCATTGCCATCTCTGAATTCATCTTAAAGCTGAATCTAACTTTTATATGAACCAGTGAGAGCTTTGTCACTTTCCACCAGAATTTCACCATCACAAATCAGGGCAGTTTGCAGATGTTAACAGGGTGACTGCTTTCCCTGTCCCACACTCTGGCCAATGAGCAGGTTTTTCATTACTTGGCATTGTATGGTAGGCTGGTGGTGAAAGCCATTCACTGAAGTGTTCACCTTTCATTATCATGTCCTCTTTACTTGACAGTCAAGATAAATGGGAAGCATCCAGAAAGGACATGAACTCAAAGATGCATTTCTGCTTGTCAGCCTGTCTCGATTGCTCCAGCAACCTCTATTTACTTTGATGTCTTGAAAATCTTATGCCTTTATTAGACACAGAATGCTGCATTTTTATGAGTTGTGAGGGAGATGGTATCTTTTTGTGTTCAGGTTGTGCTAATGCAGCGGTTCCAAAACTTTTTCAGCTCAAGACCATAAAAGACAAATTTGATGATTGACAATATACAAAAAAATATGTCATGAACTGCTTACATTTTTATTGATGCTTAACACTGACCCCCGATAACATTGTTTTTTATGCCTTTTTAAAACATTTTTTTACATCTTTCTCATTTTGTCTTCTCATGTCTTTTACATCAATACTTTCCTTCACTGTATGGACACAAAACCTACAGCATACTACTTATACATACTATACTTATACTACACTTATTACTTACACAGTACATACCTATTTCCCATTCCCATTGCTTTGAAATCATTATAAAAATGTTCATGTCAGTTGTCAGTTACCACAAGAAATGTCAGATCATCATTTTTCTGAGAGTTGAGAGTGACAGTTGAAGAAACCGAAGTTATATATGGTGTAAAACGATCGTCTATGGTCAGAATGTGACAAATATCTCAGAAATCTTTAGGCAGAGCATTTAAAACAATTATGATAACAAAAAAAACACAACAATGAGTAAAATTAGGTGAAAACAAGCCTTTAAGATGAGTATGTAAACATAATTTACCCTAAAGACAAAATAAAATGAATATTGCAATGATGGAATACATTATACATTCATGATACAGTTATATTCTGTCATTTGTCGTCATTATTTTGTAGCCCATCTCCCACTGAAAACCTGCAATCAATGCATCCCAATGTACTCGTCCCCACGAGCATGTATCAAATAAAAACCTTGAATCTTAATGTTATATTTTAATTAGAAAAATGAATTTGTGTATAATATCATTGCATACAGTTCTATCTGTTGATTGGTGACCTATTCCCAACAGCTTTGTGACTCCTTTTAGGAAATATTGTTCCAATTTAAAGCCAAACTGTGCCAAAGATCCACAACCATTCTGAAGTCTTTCTTGTTTCGATGCTTGAATGAATCTCAAAAGAATTCCCAGAACAGACACACCTATCCCCTCTTAATTGCACGCAAACGTTCCCCATTAGTTTTTACATTTATACTATTTAAAAGGAGGCTAAAGAGAGGTCACCTGATTCATTGCTTTGACATTTAATTACTAAGTCTCATTTTGGTAAAAGAATTGACAGACAAAGAATTAAAGTATGAATCGCAAGGGGTTACTCTGTATGAAGCATAATAGAATCTGCTAAATAGATGAAAACATGACGGCATGCTCAGGTTATTAAATATTACAAATATGCTGTTTGGGATGTGTAATCTTATTACAGTTGCTACACGATGGAGATAAGAGAATATCTGTTTATGAGCTACTGTATTAGTTGTAGCCATGGGAAATGAACACTTGTCTGTTTGCAGATGATGCCAGTTGTCTCAAGTCATTCAAAGGCAATCTAATTAAGACACAATCCTCTCAGCACAAAAGTGCTCTTTGCTAAACGTGTTGGATGCCTTTCTGCTTGATTGTGTTGCTCATCTCGTAGTCCTCTTCACCCCTCATCTGTATTCAGAGTTTGACGCCTCTCTCTCACTCCTCCCTCTTTCGCCATGTCTGTCTCGGTTTTCATCCAATAAAAGAAATTACGTATGTTTTACAAGCCCCTCAATGCGTTTTTGCAGTTTTGGATTATGCAAAATTGACCTTTTATTGGGAACTACGATTGCCCTCACTGTCCCCTAGATTAGCAGAAATGGAAAATGGACAAAACATTCAAATTAATAGTTTATTCATCGACAGAATGCGGCGCAGTCTCCTGAAATCACTAACACAAATTAATAAAAAAGAAAGAAAGAAAGAAAGAAAAATCAATGTGTTCTAAGTAATTCATGCAGGAAAAGGCTGGTGGGAGTCACTTAAATTTACTCTGGTGAAATTACTGTTGCAAATTTGTGCAGGATTACAGGACAAAAAGATCTATGGGTAATACCTCATGGATGTTTGCCCAGCGTTGGTTTCATCAACATTTAACGTGCTCTAATTCTTGTCAGACAACCTCAAACACTTGATCATCATAATTCCTCAACGTTCTTGTCCTGATATTGATAATCTGACATACGTGTCTCATCCTGGCTACAGTTTAACACATATCGAACTGCTCTGCATCCTAGAGAGCTCTATATAAATACTACATAATGTGGGTTTTCAGCGTGTGACTGAATTTAAAGAGCAGGTTAACTACTCTTAGCACTTGTGGGGCCAACTGAATATTTAGAAGAGACCTTGTGTGTTGATGTTATGTCTCAGGGGATTGTCTAATTCTGCTAACAGACACAAAAAAAAAAGCCTGTGTCAGCCACGCTGCTGAGGCTGCACTTCACTGCTGGCATTCACACTGAAGGGGGTCTGTTCCTTCAGCTGACCTCTGTGAGTTAACCATGCTCTATCTCCAGGATCAGGCCCGACCGGAGAATGAACTCCGGTTTTATGTATGCATACGGAACGCCGCATCTGTCAATTTATGCTAATGCACTTTTGAATTAGCAATGAAAAACAATTAATTTTCTGAGCAGGTTGATGAGGAGTTTTCACAAGGAGCTTAATCACAATCTTTTGTGCCTCAACACTTGCTGACTATGTGGCTTGTGAAGCGAGACATGAACAGAATTCAAAGAAAGTCCATCTGAGATTAAGAAACAATCTCCTGCCTGCTTAATATACTGTACACACAGTTGATCTGTTACGGTGTCAAAATGGCCTTCTTGTCATATTACAATAATCTAGTTGTCATATTAAGTTACTCATTTTTGTTTTCGGATTTTTACTTCTTGTTCAGTTTATGAGACAAGTTACAAACACATACATTGTAAATAGCTGAACAATCCTCTGCCCTCACACTGATACTCTTTAGATTAAATGTCTAAATTATGTTACACTTGACAGGAGATGACATTATAATAGAATTCATGCATGTCTTAGTTATTCTTATATAATATAAGGTGTTCTTGGACTTTTTTGAAAGGCACTTATATTTTCCTGAGACCCTATAAGTACAAGTTTTGGCTTTTTTTACTGTATATTAAATAATAGCGTTGATACAGATTTTTATAGAATGTCCTTTACAGTGGACAGTTTGTTTTTTGATTTTGTTTTTGTTTTTTTAAGTAAAGAAAACTCTTGTCCACTACAGAGAACAAAAATAGTTTGCTAGGTCTCAGGAGGATAAATAAACAGTATTTATTTAGAACATGAACAGTTACTGCCATCTTTGGATATACAGCATTTGTTAAGCGAGTCGCCAAAAAAAAAAAAAAAAAAACCTTTTAAAAAAACAATGTAGGCCAGTTTTGGGCTGATTGTGAAAAGCTGCTGTCTCAAGTAGCGCCCAAACGCTCTGCGTGCATGAGCGAACCCTGCTGTGGTTGTATATTTGGCTGCTAAATTACATGCAATGTCTTTAACCACACTACTTCACTGCTACCAATCTGTGTCCTACTTTTCATTCACCTCTACTGTCACCTGTCTCTCATTTCACGTCTTCGGGGAGTCAAAGTTCCCTTTGGCTTGAAAAACGCTCCTGTCTTTCATCTGCTCAACTAATTTTTAGTGGGCCAGCCAACAGGATGGTTCTGGCAGAGGTTTCAGCGCTGCAGATGTTGAAACGCCAACTGCTCTGCGCATTTCTGGTCAGTTAAGTGACAGTGTCATCTGTGCAGCGCAATTACAGTCTTTTTCTCTATTTTCTGATTATGTAAGCAGTCTTTGTCGACCGCACAAAACTATGTTGTTCTGGACGTATAGTACCTGCAGTTTACCAGCTGTCTTTTTTGGAGGTTTTTGTGTCTAAACAGCAGAAACGGAGGGACATAATGTCTTCTAGAGGGTCTATGGCACTTAAATTGGCTACTTGCTCTTTGGTTTTGGCTGTAGAAAGGCCACACTGGACTGATGATGGTGAAACATCTGTGTGTATTCCATCTGTGTTATGATGTGAACAATCCAAAATGTACCATCTGCCCTTCTGCACCCATTCATGGATGGAAGCACCTCAAGCATATTCATACTATGACTATCTGTGGATTTCTCTGGTTTGGAGTAAATATTTTCATTTCAGTTTCACAGTTTTCCAAAGGCCTCCTATCATATTAGAGCAGGGATCAAAATAAACTGCATGCATAGATTTCAGATCACCTGCATCAGTTGGAGATCTGTAAGTAAAAACCTCAGCAGTGATGGTGGGACGTCAAACAAAGACTCCCTGAAACAAAGTCATAGTAAGAACTTTTAGTGGAAATCCAACTATAACACCTATATTATATGATTAATGTATAATACTCTATAGTTCTTATAGCTAAACAAATCATGACTATCATAAAGAGGCAGTTTAACCCTTTATCAGGCAAGTGACTATTTTTGGTAATTTCCAAACACATTACAAGACAGTGACAGCAACAGTTAGTGAGGACATTGAGTCACCAATCTCAGCTCCAATGTGGTCTCCAGGGTCTGTAAGGTCCACCTCTGCATGAACAGTGAGTGTACCTGCTTTGTTAGGTACCATGAAGTAATGGTACTAATGTAAGTAATGATGTTCAAACGGATAATGTGGATGATGATCAGCACTTATGTTGGTTTAATGTTCTAAAATACATGTTCCTTTTCATTCCATTTTTTATATATACACACACTTCTTGGATTTTTTTTGCCACTTATAGGTGAGGAACCAAATATGGTAACTTCACTGACCTTGATTTTCTATATGACAATCAAAAATTTCACAAAAGTACTATCTTGTTTTGTCCTCCAATAACACACTAAGGGTGAAATGTTGAATTTCAGAGTATTTCAATGAGTTCCCTATAAAGGGTTAAACAATATATGAATCCTTTTTTAATGATAAATGTTCTATTCAGCCCACAGGACTGTGAGTATATTCTGCAAAACAAAAACATTCTGTCACATTGTTGAGAGGAGTTGTTGGATGTTTCTGATTTATGTTGCTAGACAATACCTGATACTGAATGTCCTACTTAGATAAAGACAGCATTTGGGGCAGCACCACGGGTGGTTCCACACCCACAGATCACAGCAGCAGAGGGTTGTACTTCACCGCTGTACTGTAAATGCAGCCAGAATACTATACAGTATTATATCAATAACTCGGGTTACTTTCCTACCAGATTGGGCTTTCTGGAGGAAATCTAATGGATTATTGTATAACTCGAAACAGGAAACAGACTGCACGATTCCAGAACAAATAGAGCAATGTTTTCAGAGGTTTTCTGAATGGCAGATGATGGATCAAGTCAAAACAAACAAGCACTTTCCCTCAATAATTTCCTCTCTGAAAAGTGAACTAATTCTTTGAAGTAAAAACTAATTACCGCTAGGAATGAATTATTTTTGGTAAACAAGCTTCTATATTTTCTATATTTTATGTGTTTGACGGGCTGCTGCTAAAATGAAACTCTCATATTTATTTATTTATTATAGAAACAGCTTAATTATTACAGCACTGTGGCGTTAATTCACAGTCTGTTTACTGAGGCAACTAAAAACATATTCACACTTTTACAAAAATAACACATACAGTGGGTTTTATGTTCTTTGTCTTTTCTTACATCCCCAGTCATGGCTAATACGAAATAAATAAAACATCGCATCCCATTGTCTCTATATGTCCTCAGGATTTTAAGTACCTGGTTTAGAAAAAGCATGTTTTCATTCTCTGACAGAAGAGAACAGATTCCAGCTAAGTCATTTCAGCCCATTTTGTGTTTTATAATGGCGACATGACACATAGGCTTAGACTCATCTCATTTAAGACATCTCACTGCCAGAGTTACGCTCAGTGGAAAGGAGGCAAAGCTGTCATTTCAGTTCTGAGCATGAAACATTTGCACTGAATGGCTTCCATCTCCACGTACGACTTATTCTGGAAGATTTGTGTCTTAATAATTGTTCGTATTATATTATTTTGTATTATAATATGATTACATCATTATTGCTGTATTAGAATGCGACAGTGACACAGATCAGTTACCAGTGTTCTAATTCTACTGCTGTTATTGTGACACATTTCAGTTTTGCTTCGAGATGCTTGTTAACAGTTGTTAGTTAACCACAGCTGAACAGTCCCATCACAAGGGTTCAAAGCCAGGTCACCCAAGGTTATGTGCACTGAGCCGTTGAGGTCTGAAACCGGTTGGAGACACACTCCTGTCAGTCACCGGCACCAGGTTTTGTCACCATGCTGACACTCCTGATTGACTGCCCTGATGAGTGTTGACAACCTGCGCCCCGTCACCTATAGCATTGAGTGACACCATGAAGTCAATAAGAATTTAAGACCTCTTTCTTCCTTATTTTTACGACTTTGCTTCCACACGGTCTATACATTCCTATGCTTTGATGTGAAGACTCTGGGTGGTGTTGTATAAGAAACAATGCTATCCTGTTTCCTGACATTTTTCTTTGCTCTGTCCTTCTGCGCACTAGATGAAATGTTTGAGACAGTGGTCTCTGGGAAATACAAGTTTGTGGCAGGGAGAAACTTGCTGGCTGCTGAAATGACACATTGATTTTCTTTGAGGAAACCAAGTGATGGGTGAAATACGTTGGCCTCCTGTTAATAAATTGCCTCAAAGGTAAAAGAAGTGGTCTAGTAATACCACATCTTACATACAGTTGCAAGCACTGCGGTAGCGAGTCAGAACACCGGACTGATTTACAAAACACTGTCAGTTCATTAAAAAAATAAAATAAGGCTGGTGTCATTTTTCTTTAGTCTACTGGCTTGGATTAGTCGGATCATAGCTTAATTGTTCATCTCATGGAAAACATCAAACAGCAGGGACTGCCTCATTCAATTAGCCTACTTAGTATTAACCAAAAAGTGTGTACTGGCGCAAATCTACATAAACACACATTGCCGAGGACAGGTAAGGATGTGCAGGACTTGTTTTTACCTCACTGACTGCAAACGTATTTACAGGTCCACCGTGGCAAATGAATCATACAATTCATCAAAGAGCATTTTCCCTCTGCGCTCATATTAGATTACAATGTCTCCTAATTACTCAGTCTAAATTAGCATAATATTTCAGCTCCGCACTCTGAAAGTTTACAATCTGAAAGCTGCAAGCAATTATCTGTCACCATCTTCAGTCGAGAGAATTGATGGTTTGACCCCCACTTGTCTGAAAATCACACTTGACAGTCGTACTCCTGCAGGCAATGTCAAATGAGACAGATGGGGGCTAAGTCTTACTGACACACATCACTGACTTCTGCTAAAGATGTACCATTTGCCAGAAATAAACTAATATTTCCTCCCAGCAAAATCTCTCTGTCCCACTGTATTCTGTAATAGCTGCGAGGCAGTTGGGAATGTATGATTAGAAATACATCCTGCAGTACGCACACAACTGAAGGCTTAGATGTAAGAACCTGTCTTTCTGCTAATGTGATCCAAAGAGTGTTCATAAAGGCCGGACGAGATTTACTGTTCAAATACAGTTTAGATGAGAAATTTTGCAATGCTGTAAAGACTAGCGTGACTTACCCATTATAGCGATAGCATCGCAGTCCATTGCGACACCATCATAAAGACCCTAGTGACATTTATCATAACCTGCAGAAAATAAACTGCACATATTAAACAATGATAATGACGTGTCATGGTATATTAATGCAGTCATCTGCTTTGCCTTATGTATGCATGTCATTGTAAAAAAAAAAAAGAGAAAGAAATCAAAGATGAATCTCAACAATAGAAGCGTGGGATTACATGAAAACTGGAGGCTTTTGGAGATTATTGATGAATTAGTGGGTGGATTGTATTTCAGGCAAATATAAACCTGCCTGAGTGCATATATAATGTTTTGAGTCAGTGCGGCTGTGCTTTTCATTAGGAAACAAACACATTTTTATGACTTTAAAAACATGTAACAAGATGAATCCATTACAAGTGACGGCGTGACTTAACAGATGAGCATCACAGCAATAACAGTAGTGCACGACTCAGTTACATACCCTACAAATTGCTCCAAAGCTGAATAAATGAATGCCGTTTTATTGCTCTGTAAATGAAGGGTCTCTGTCTTGACTGCCTTCATCCCAGTACAAGGAACACAGGCTCTGAGTTAATGAGTTGTAACCTTTGTGGCGGTGCCTGTTGAATGACTCACTTAGATCAACCAGCATATCAAATAACAAAAGTGGATATAGGTTTAAAAAAATGAACACTGTATCAAACAGCATGCAGAACTGATACCGCATCACCCCTTTGCTCTCATATCCACGCTCTAATAAATGTGATGAAGGGATGATACAAGGAAACTAACAAAGTTCCAAATTTTAAAAAAAAGGAAGTCTACGGTTAAAAAGCAAGTACTAAAATGAGAACTTCATGTAAACCAGAGACTAAATATACATCACTGAAAGCTGATAAAACACAGACTTTTTTGATCATTTGTGTTATCGCTGATAAGGGACTGACAGGGTTAAATTTTTACCATTATCACTTAAAATGCATGTCTGCCAACTGTAGACAACGAAGGATATGTAGATATGTTAAAAATCAGTATTATGATTGCAGTTAAAATACACTGTTGCTCCTATCTTTGGACTAATTTTGTTCTCAGACACATTCCTCTTTTTATTCCTATTTATACACATGAGTAATCATCTTTGATTAGGTATAGTGATTACATACTGAGTCCCAGTTACACTTATCTATCAAGAATAAATCACATTGTCACAATCATTTCATGTGAAGAGGGAAAAATATTTTATTCCCACTTTATGGGTAACAGTGTATAAAACATTCATAGTCCATGTCATTACACTCCACTCTATGGGATGCATTTACCCAGCCTTCAGTACTAAAGCCTACACTGAACAGAGATGTAGCGATCAGGAAATATGCCAGTAAAATGAGTACTGAAACACAAAGAAGAGGGAACATTTTTTAAGTGAAGTAAAACTTGAACTCACAAAGAAATGCACTCATAAAAAATGCATGGATTCTTTTATTGTAGAAGCTTGAAAACCAGCGGTATTTTTAACTAAAACTTTGTCGTCTTAATTTCATTTTCAGTCTCCAACTTGTCAAGTGTATCATAGATTCCTTATGATCCCCCCCACCACACACACCCTCACACACACACACACACACACACACACACACACACACACACACACACACATTCAACTTTCATTCATTCACAGGGTTTTTCATTTTTGTTGCGAGCAGTTTGATGTTTGAAATTGAATGTATTCTTGATGAGGGAAGCTGGGAATTGGCTGGCTGTCAGATCAGCACTATTATCTGCCTTTTAGGTTTGAGGCAAATTAGACTCGGGGTCCCCAAGGTGCTTGGACCCTTGCATACTGGCAAGCGTTGAATTCTCAGAGCGTGTCACTTCCTTGATAGAAATTCACTTTAATCAGAAGAAGATTCACAGTCCCTCTGGACTTGTTCACAGCTTTTTGATTTGTTTTCATGGAGTATAGGGTGGCGTATTTCCTAACCTGAAATTAAGGGACGTTCAAGTTCATCACTTACCCTCTGACAGTTTCGGACAGTTTTTTGTTCTGGTGTAAGTTCACAAAAGAAATGTTAAGGATTTCTTTACCTCAATGAGGCACACACGACATCTTACGACAAGCCTTGAAATGAAGCTCAGATACAGTGATGTTGCAACACGCAGCAAATCTATGACAGAAAACTGAAACTAGGAATCTGTTCATTTTGATCTGGTACCAAGGACCTGTTGACACGATTTAAAAGATCATTAAAACAAACAACAAAATGACTACAATTCCCTACTACCATAATGGTCGCCTAAATTATCTAAATCCCCATGCATGTGAATATATTCAGTTTTTATCTCCACCACTGGCATCTTTGGCATAACTTCACCGCTCTTTATTCTAAACATTCTGATGATAATTTAGGTTATTTTTAATATTTAAAAAAAAATAAATACTCTAATTGAAACATAGACACTTTCATGTACTTTCCTTTACATAGAATATACAGAAAAGAGTTAAGTTCCACATTTTCATCCTCAGCATGAAAGTATATGTCTGTAATAGACTATACCTTGGTGGGAAATGTGTTTCCAGCTGCTATGAAGTTGTTTGTCTTGGAGGTTTTTGGACTTTAATGCAAAAAAGGAACTCTAACCCTCCACCCACAGCATTAACATGTTGTTTATATGCACACATGTTGCTTACCTCAGTTTATCCATTCACCAGTGTTTTTACAAAAGGACTTGAATGCAAATGAAACACATTCTATCACTGCACTAACTTGGACATTTCACTAATGACACAGTTTGGATCTCATTTCTCATTCTGTTCCAATCTGTCTGCCCTTATCTGTGTTTATAAACCATCAGGTGTGTTGTGTCTCACCGATTCCCACAGGTAATCTGACATGCAATATTGTCAGAACATCTTCCAGGCTCCCAGAATAGTCCAAATTATTATGGTTTCTGGCAGACACAGCGCTAGCGAAGGATTAAGCCAGAGAGGAGCCAAGGAGTGTCAGGATTTGGTTTGTTTGTCCCAGCTGTGTTGTTTACAACCCCCAGTGCTGTAGTCTGTTCAACCCTGTATAACACACCGCAGACAGCAAAGAGCCGTTGAACTCCAGGAGCTTTCCTGGACCTATCTCCCTTCGCACTCATCTGCAGGCTCTGCGTGTACGCTATTCGAGAGTGATTGACCACTAGCCTTAGATTAAAATTGATTGCATAAGGCCATAACAATAAAAGGCTGTTGGTATTCTGGCAGGGACAGTGGAGGTGCCAGAGGATGGGATGCCGCTGTCACCAGAAGAACAGGGTTCTATATTAACGTATTGTCTACTAGTCAGATTCCCAAGACCAGCGTAGGCCTTTGATCCAAGAGATACTGTGTTTCTAATTGGGTTGTATTGATCCATCCTTCTCCTGTTCATGACAGCACAGTCATGATGAATGTCAGTCTGCTGTGCTGAATGGAAAACTGGGGTAACCGGCTAAATGCTCAGTTCCTTCTCAGTGACACGCTGTGCCAGGTTTCACACACTACATACAAAGTTACACTCAAAATACACACTTTCCAGTCTGTTCTTAAACGTTTTAATGATGGATGTGTGTTCCAGTTCAGAAGTGATGACTGAGAGAGAACGACAGAGAAAGAGGGTTGTAACATAACTGTAATGTTTGGAAGAGACTAGTA